>JAQIXS010000977.1:0-35733 GCA_034700785.1 Rossiulus vilnensis | reverse complement strand
TCCGGAACGCCGTTCCGGCTCGTAAAAAAGTACCGGAACGCCGTACCGGCGCGTTCCGGCCCCACTACACCACTGGTAGGGTGGTTAATTAGTTTAAACCAAATGTATACACATAAGTGCAATTACAAATGCTGAACAGTTAGAAGAACTGAAGAATGACAGGGAAGGGAATACGCTCGTGGCCGGTTACAGAGGTACTATCCCAGCATTCACCTGAAGATATTGTGGAAACCACGAAAACCACAATTAGGATAGCCGACCAGTGACATTCTGCCACTTTGCTCGGTTTGCTTTGTTGAAGTTGATTTTGGCGCTGCATATTCTAGTTCTGAACCTACTATAGATGTAACGTAAAATTTCAGACATAGGTGGCTTGTAGCGTCAGTGAGGTGCTGTAGTTCACACTTTTATCATCCATTTATCCTTAAAACGTTATGTAAAACTAAGTTTATAATCTTGAAAAATATCACCCTGGAATCAGGCAATCTATCATAGCTTTTCTGCAATATGTGATTGCCCGTTTTCAAATAGCAGCCCATTTAATTGTGTTAATTGATGGTGCTGTACATGTTTCTTACATTTTTTTTGGTTGACTTTTGTATTTAAACCCTCTTCCATTTAACTAGTGGTCATAAACTGGATTGAAAAGGAAATGGCTTATTTAGGGCGTCAAATTTGAATAAAATATTTTTAACGGTTTACTTATTATCTTTCGCCAAACGTCGTATAATAGCTCTAATATATGCCTTCCTATTTCTGTACTACCTACATCAAATTCGATTCAAAATAAGTATCCTTCCCACATAACCATGGCACAATTTATTCTAAACGCCTATTTTAGATCATTCAACCTTTGTCCTTATAAGTAACAGATCATTACTCCAGGATAAATAACACTTTAACAATATCGTTTGAGATTATTAAAGCATCATCACCCTGGTGGAAAGATCAGTATGCATCAATACATTATGCATCAGTACAAAAATTCTGATATATTGTCATATTAGTAAAAAGTTTAGATATATAAATGAGGATACTGATATCAATAGTCCAAAAACCCACTGTCTCTACATATGGTGGTATCGCTATAAAAATTAATATGGAGATTTCAGTAAGCATACTGATGTCAGTTGTTTTGAAAATTACGGTAGTCTTAAAAATCATAGGGCAGGTTCATGTTTAATTATCTTTTCGATAATTCTCTTAAAGTTTAGATACTGTATTGTGGATTGCTTATACACGTTCGCTTGTCTGCAGCGTAGTTCACGTTTTATTTATTTGTTGAAGAGACCTATGTTTAATTAGCGAAAAAGCTGATGTTGTGCATGCCCTCAAATGTTTTCTGGACGGATTCATCAACGTTGTTGACAAGCATTGAAGAGCCCTCGATTCTGGTCTGGCAAGCATTGATTTTGATTTTGCGTGTTTAAAGTGCTCTTTATATATAACTCCGATGGGAATATATGTACAGAAAGGGTGGGTACGTTGAAAATTGTCAAAAAAATAATTAATAAAATAGGGCAGGCCGGCTATTGTACAGCGCTGAAATGTAGGGCAAACAAAACAATTTTGAACTTAAATTAAGTCCTGCATGCAGATATAGAGTTTACTTCTATAATAAGTCATATAAAACCAGAGGTTTTCTCGTTGTGGGGTGACCCTCATTGTTCGTCGTGGTGGTCGGAGGGCGTGGGCTATTTCCTGGATTCTGCACCGAGGAACCGATTTCCGGTTTCGGATGGAAAACGAGGGAGACCTCGGTTGTTTCCCTGCGACTGTCTTTGAAATTTGCGACAGTCGTGACAGCTCCTGTCGTCCATCGTGACCGTCGGAAACTGGGATTGAAGCAAACAAAGAAGGGCGTTGGACATCGCATTTGACAGAACCGAACGCTTCTGGTTTCATTCCAGAATAAGTGGACAAAGCATTGTGTGCTGGACACAATGCATTCTGTTTATTTTTCTCCCTGATGCTTCGTGTAAAACGTAATGTTTTAAAGATAGTGAGGTGAACGTTAGGTTTCTGGCAAATGGGTAAAACTTTTAAAGTTCACTTTAGAGTGAATTTAATTGTTTCATGGATTAAACAATGTGTGTAAAATGGAACCTCGATTCAAGTTATAACTTTGGCGAATTTTCCTTTTGTTAATTTATTGAACAAGTTGCGTGATTTTAAAAAAAAGTAAATGTTTGAAAATGTAATTAAATTAACATTATCATTGTTTCATGGCATTTTACTTCATGGCTTAATATAATTATCCTCTTCAGAAAAAAATACATGCTCTAGGTACTCTTGCAAATGTTTAAAAGCAGCTAAAAAAGCAAATGGTAGATACATTTACTTCTCTCAATAGTTTAAAACATATACATGTACTAGTCATTAAAACCTCGAAAGCCATACACTTTCCAAAGCCATGGTTAAATGTTAAATGACTAAATTAATCAAATGGTTAAATAAATTTCGCTAGAAAGGTTTAGTCGCAAATCATTCGTTTGAAATTGATTTTTCGCATCTTGTATGTCTTTGTTGATTCGTTCAGATCGATTTTCATTCCTACTGTTTATCATGCTTTCTGTTCTGTTTCAGTATTTTTTTGTTTGTTTTTGCATACTTTGGGAATTGGCAACGTCCATTAGACGATGCGTACACGAAATTTCGCCGGAAGCAATACGGCATTAATTAGTGTAAATTCTGTTGAAGAGGAATTTTACGAGAGCCTGGCGAATGTTGAAAGAGGAGGAGAACGAAATAAAATATGATTTGTGAAAGGCATCTTCAAAATTCGCCTTTTGCCTTTAGGGGAAAGCATGAAGCATCAAATTGGGCCTGCATTAGCGTAGTTAAATGGCCCCATTAGTCACTGCCAATGATGTTTTTTTGTGTGTGCTTAAGTCCTCGTTGTAACGTTGAAATTAGGCCGTATTCAAGTGGTTGAAAACACGACCAGTTTGGCAATTTTTTAAAGGAGAATTTTGCGAAATTGCTTTTACTACGAATGCCTGAGACCCCCGTAATAATTGTATTGTTGAGGGGAGGATACGCTGAAAATGTTCCCTAATTGGCCCTCGATAAGAATGCAGCATCGATGATTAAGCCCATTGATGAATAACTATTAATTGCTATTGTTAGGTTTATGAATGGGTTACCAGTCGGGGGGTATGAAAAGGTTATCAAATTCAGAGCACTAATTACATGTATACTGTCGATCGCTCGCTGAAATATTGTAGGAAAAATGTTGCTTTACTCAGCTAATTAACCAGTGATTTGCTTGCATCTTTTATTCAATAGGTTTTTCTTTTTCAAATAATAAAAACTACCCTGACGCTTTGGTTTTATGAACGAAACCTGAGGGAAAGGGGGAGGGGGATTAAACCAGTTTTCAGATTGTGATTATCTAAATAATGACATTAATTAAATGTAAATCCTTAATAGTTTACGCGAGCATCTTTGACTTTTCAAATTTTCATATACACCCTTGGCGTTATATAATGTTATTATTACTGTTTAAACACCTTTCTTTTTGCATAGACTACTGTTATTTATGTATGTGCACACACGTTCAGGGGGACCTGGAATTGTCTGGGCGATTGAAAATGCATGGAATGGTCAGGGAGAAGTGTAGGAATAGTGATTTTGGAAAGTCAGAGAAATTCAACATATCAATACTATACTTTTGCTTTCACGTAGCTTAAGGTGCCTACTGGCTGAAAGTCATGGAAAAGTCGTGATATTGCAAACTTATTAAAATTATTAGCCATCGACTGACTTCCTTTGCATTCTTTTGCATTAAAATTCACTTCAAAGGAATTTCCCTATAACATAACGATATTTAGCAGTATCAGTGATTGTTAATTACCAATTTTCTGTCCTTCGATTTCTGGGGGAACCCTGAAGTAACAATCTGTATGCTCTATCAGATATTGTTGAAAATAGAGCTAACTGCTGCCAGTGTTATCCCCAACCGCATAGTGCGGTGGTTAGGATTGAAGAAAATGTCTGGAAAATGGCGACATTCAAAACTGTCCAACCTCGCCCCTCTTCTATGAGAGAAGTTGGGTCTCCACAAACCCACCCTTCCTTCCTTCCGCCCTCCACGGACCACGCTATGGGCGAATTGAAATCAATAACCATTTGTCAAATGTCCGGAAATAGAATTTGATATGTAGCGGAAGTGGCCGCGAGGGTACGCACGGACAGCCGAGTGATGGACATTGCGTCTCCAGGCTTTTGTTGTCTGCTAGTGAGCAAACTTGGATTCACATTCAATCAATAGAAGCTCACGGGCTTATGCTAGCTACGTAATTCAAACTGTTTACTCGTATATGTATAGATTTTGGAGAGAAAAAAACTTTTAGAAATCACGTATCTCATATGGAAACTTCAGTTGAACGTTTAGTTCCAGGTGAATCTGAAAACGTTTTTGAGGACTGAAACTTAGATTAGGATATAATGAGGATTAATGAGGTGTATTAAGGTTTTTTTTCTACAAATTTACATTTGTTCATTGGTGAATAAAATTGGCATAACTACAGTTTGCTGCAGGTCGTCTAAGGGTCCGTAATCTTTGAAAGTCACATTTGAAATTCAGGTCGTGAAATTCGTTGAATGTCATTGATTAAAATTTGACATAAAACTGCCTTGAACTTTTCGAAACTTTAGTTAAATAATTGGAAGTTAAGGTAAATACCAAAGCTGTTTAGTGCATTTTTAATTTTATGGCACATTTTTTATGCAATTTAAAGAACACATTTTGTTCGTTATTATGCTAGCAACTTTTTCAATGTTTTTTAAAAATAAAAACTGCTAAAAGTCAATTGAGTTACTAAATGCGTTTAATAAAATTCATTGAATTGCTTTAGAAAAAGTGAAATCCTATGTGTGGTTTCATGTAATCTAGTGCACTGAAAATTCTAACCGTCCTTTATGTTCTAATAATAAGTGATTTATTTGAAATTAATTTTTTGTAATCCTATTTTATGAACAAATAACCATATGGCAAGATTTGTCAAGAAACTTGATCTAAATTGAGTTGTGCAAACTGCATATTAAAATAAAATTCCTTTGTAGGGTTGAATAAGTAGAAATACGTTATATTTTATATATTTTCCCATCAAGTGATGTGCGGGTGAGTTTTTATGCAGATTTAAACAATTATTAGAAGACGAACCCCATCACTTTAGTATGTATTGTTTTTAAGAAACAATAATGTATATGAAACTTACTTGAATAATATTAGCCAAGCTGGTGGCAAAAACATTGATTCACAATTTTAACTTTTTTCATGTATGTTTCAAAAATTTCTTCAAACTGTAAATGTTGACCACTGTTGATACAGGTCTATGGTTCTCCAACCTAAACATCAGACAAATGAAAAGTGAAAACGCGATATTTCTCGCTGTATTTTCAAAGTTTTCTCGAGGATTTTGAGTGGCTCTTTTCGTCATTTCTTGAAAATGACAAAGCGTGTGGCGCAACAATAGGAAACAAGCACAAAGCAAAGCACTTGACGAAATTATCAATAATAATAAGCTTCCTTTGGGTAAATGCAGTGATTATGCCTTTGTCACTCTTCAAGGGCCACCTTCTCAATTGACGGAGGCTTTCCCTCGCCAAGTGCGTAATTAGTCCATTTAGACTCCGAATTTTCTTCTTCTGTGGATTGGCAAAATTGGAGGGAAGGGCAAAAGGCCCTTTCAATGCGAAGGATTAGCGACAATAGGCGTGTAATTGCGATAACACTTCGCTCGAAAATTATTTGTTTTTTAATCTTCCGTCCCCCATACACTCAACGCAATTGCCACTATTACGAACTCTGGGCTAATTTAACCCCACTCTGTTGTTTTCATTTCTGAAATTCCCTTGCTGATTCAGGACTTGAATACACGGCGAGGGAAACTGAGAAAGTTTGAAAGTTAAGAGTGGATTAAATCAGGGAATAAATGCTAAAAGTAGCCAAGTACCAATAAAGTAATTTGCGTAATAATTGTGGACACCATGTATATCGAGATTTGAATTTGATTCATTCCCCACTTGATGCCTAACATTTTCTGGTCATGCTGGCAAACGTTTGACGAACTTTGTTTTTGAATTTTGAACTTCATTTAAACTTTGCTAAATCTGTTTCCTAAAGGTCATTATATCTAATTTTTTTTCTTTGAAAAATCGTTGAAATGTCTTTTATCTAAGTTATGGATTTATTTTATTTCTTTTTAATGATACATAGTAAATATGCAAGTACTACAAATGGTACGTAACATGGCATTATATTACAACTTATCCATAAGTTTTTTTATAGTTTGCACTTATTTTATTTGGCACTTTGTTTCCCTGGTGAAGCAAATTTTTTGAAAAAGTGGATTAAATTGTTGGTGCGTTGGAAACTAAACAGCTGCTGTAGAAATATTGTAGAACGCCTAAAAAAATCTTCTAACATATTATATAAGATTTTGTGATTTAACTACTTGCGGCATGCTTCCTTGTCGTGGATTTTGGTGATGCATTATATTTCGTGTAATGCTTTGCAATGCGTATTTTATCGTAATGCTTTAAAAATGCTGAAATGTATGTCGCTTATTTGTAGCAATTGCATGGGTGGTTTTTTTTTTGCATTAGCATATTGTTTTTATTTTGCTTCAATCGAATGCATTGTTTTGCAACCAATTGCAAGTTGATTACATACAAGTTGTTTTTTCAGCTGAAACGTCTTCAGCAGCAAATGATTGGAGGTGGAGCCTAGAATGCAGGTTTCCTCGCTGCAAATGGGACGAAGCTCAGGAGTACTTCCGGTCGCATTAAGTTATTTCCTAAAATCTTTTTTTACTCGTATTACCTCATACACTTACTAGCCTTATTTTCGATTTTTGATAATGTACATACGAAGAAATCGAGCAGTTATTTACACTGCAAGCGCTTGTGGACGAGAATGAACCTGTTCATAAACAAACTAATCGTTAATTGTGTACGCACTGAGTGCTCATGTATATTGCGCCATCTAGTGGGAGGAACCAAATATATTCAGCATTTTACGTGGTGCAAACATGACGAATCAAAAGCCTCAATTCTTGGGATAAGCTATTGTTCTGTGTGTTACCCTACAATCAATTGTAACATATATTTAAACAGGCCACTCAATGTAGTTCTTGAAATGTCATTTTATTAACGGTTAACACTATGGTAATTTATTTTTATAATAGTCTGCTCGCACATTATGTAGCATCACTTATTAGGAATGCTACATTTTTTTGCATAGTGGGCACACTATTGGTTAGCTTGAAAAACATTTAAAATACTGTAGTTGTAATCTTTTTTAATCGTGCTTAAAATGTGTTAAAACTTTATCAGAAACAATAGTACTTTATTTAAAATTATTTGTGATTTAATTTTACGGTATTTTGCAATATAATTTTTCATTGTTTGAAGCTTTTGATAGAACCGGTAAATACCAAATACAGTGCAGTAACTGCTTGTGGCTGCTTGATATTACATTATAAATTTAATAATTGAATCTCTTATTTATTCAATTATTCGTCTAAGCCCATACGCACATGTAAATGTTTTTACATTTTGCTTTGAAAAGTCGAAAACCATTTTATAACTGTCCTTATTTTATGTACGTTCCCTTATATGTATTGTTCGTTTATTTATGACGTCCACGCCTTATCCCTAAGGTGGTTATGAAGTAATCATACAGATATCCCAGTAAAATACATGTATGTTATTTTCAATTATATCTATTCATGTATATATTTATTTCAGAAAAAATGGTAAAATTAAAAACTATAATCAAATGCGAATAGTCTGTCTGTTGTTAAATTCATTTTGCCATTGTTTGCAAATGTCAGTCAGTGCAGGCAATGATATTGCTGATCACAATTAAACATGCATTTATAAAGTTAAATAATACGAGTGAAACATTCTTTTTCAATATCCAAAAGTCAAGTTTAATGTAAAATACGTTTCTTTGAACACCAAGGATGCAGATAGTCGCTTGTTTTAATCATTTTAGGCAGTCTCTTAACTGATTCGTAATGCCTTAATTAATTTTGAGAGAAAAATATATGCCATAACTGGGTCTCGTTGTTGATTATACACGGACATGTAGTTTTACTGACAAAGATGCAGGAAATGAAGTCCATCTCCCCCAAGATACCAATCTTTTGGAATGCCATTTTTATGCTGGTGTTTCCAATGGATGTCTGAACAAACTAGTTGACTTCGACTTTCTCCTCCTTCCATCAACTAATGCAACGATGCATAATTTATTATTGATTATACTCCTGCCTCAATGGCAGTCGTGAAAGGCAGGTAACGATTGTGGTCCTATTTTTACATGATGAAATTGAATCGTCCAAAAGCTTCTCTGTGAATGGGCAACGGAGGACATTGGTATTTTCGTGCCTTGCCTACGGAATAGGAATGCATTTCATGTTTATAAAAGGGCCTGAAATGTAAATTTGAAAAGTTTTGTTTCAATGTGCAATATGTTTTGCTGAAAGGAAAGCTGAGGCTGTTACAAGATGTCTTCTTGATATATATTGGGTTAATAAATAAGCCACCATTGTTCAGAATTCAAGTAGACTTCGTGCGTTTCTTGTTGCAGTTTACAGTTTAAAAATGTGGGCGTGAAATAGTCAAGTAAATGTTTAAAACGTTGCAAATGAAAAAAAGCCGGGGAAATTTCAAATTTTCATACAGAAGTCAGGAAAATATTCATTAGATAAAACGCCAGCCTTAAATTACCTTTATCTCCCATAATTGTTCTACTTCTGCTCATAAGAGGACTTATATGGAAACGTCAGGGAAGTGGAATCCGCTAGCTGCATTTATTGACTACTGAGTGACCATTACAAACGAAGCTAAACATTGATGAATAACAATTGTTTTGGAGCTAATACCAAGCCTGTCTTGACAGGTGACAAAGTATTTTCATTGATGATATTGTTGGTGTAATCGATACGCTTCCATGGACGTATCGAAACTCCCTACTTTTTCAATTCAGCCGAATTGGTTTGACCCCTACTAAATAAATGTTAGGTCATCGAGATCCGTTCGATTCTTTTCTTATTGCCTTTTTAACATCCGGCCACATTGGCCAGTTGGCCATTTCCGATCATCCATTCATTTGCATTTCCCATTGCTATTCCAGCTTTTTCATCAAGAAACAGGAGATGTAACAGATTATTACACGTGTTTGGATGGGGTCGTAAGATGGTCATTGCCTTTTTTCCCCTCAAATTGTCCTTACCACCTCTTCGTTCGCCTTTTAATTCCGTTTCGCCAGAGATGACCCTTCAGTTTGACTCCATTAAAATGCACCGAAACAAGGAATTACGAGCTCCTTGTGTCTGAGATTGACCTCCTGTTTGACATTTTCAATCACATTTGCCATAAGAGTGCTCTTGTTTAGCGTTCGTACGGAAAATGAAAATGTTGGCTTTGGGATCATTACTTACACAAGTCCTTGTGGGGGGGAATCAGAAATTGGCACTGAATACAGAATCACGAACATCAATTGTTACACCGCTTCCAGCTGCATTGTTTTCATTGCAGTGATTTTTTCTCTTATAGCTTTTCATTCAGCTTTTTGTTTTATTATTCATTTATATTAATTCTGAGAATTCGGATTTTTGATTATTATAAAATATTTATTTCAAATTTATCAAAACATCACAAGAATTTTGCAAAACTTCTAGGTCTCACATTTGGGGAAATATTATTGAAAACGTTTGAAATGTTCTTTAAATTTTAAGTACAAATTTAATATTTTGTGTGTATTTCAAATATGTAAATTTAACAAATAAAAAACATAACACAAACATTACTTATTTTTTCTTCAAATACTTACGATAATTTCTAAATTTACTTCTTCCCGTGTAGAATTGGTTGTCTAAATTGGTTAGATTCGAAAATGTTCCGTTCATTTATAAAAAAAATTAAGTAGATTTGAAAATAACCTTCATGCGACCTTCAAGTTGGAATGTGTACTTTTTGGGCATGGTGGGCATCATTTTGGGTTGTGCTTGCAATATTCTACACTCAAATTTCTCCAAATTTGCTTATTTCGTTGTAAATTTGTCCTGAATTTGAAACTCATTAAGCTCGCACATTCATTGGTTGACATATTTAAGAACCCTTAATTAAATATTTCAATTTATAGCTTTTTGGGATGCTCAATTTTTTCACTAAATCTTGTCACCGATCTCTTGAAGTTCAAGTCGTTATTCGTTAAAAATTCAAGCGCTGCTTGCATATAATGTCCTCTACCCTGCAGTATCCGGCAGTCTTCATTAAAAGCAGCATCCTTGACCGGTATGTAAATAGCCGGCCAACGACCAGTGTCCACTCGGGATAGAATGGCAATAAGGTTGGACAATATGACTGCACTTGGTTGGGAAATCCCTTGGTTCTAAAACGGGATCGAATGCCTCTTCCCTTAGCGCATTGCTTTTTATAGACCAAGGCCCAATCCTGCAGAGGATATAACGACTGATTATGAGTGGTGCTTCTGGTCAAGATGACCGCAACTGACCATTAGGCAACGGCGCTGTAAATTTATTAGATTGTGGAGCCTTGCCATTGCCCGTGTTATGGACATTTTATTGGTTAACAGCCTGCATGACCACACTTAGCATCTCTTCAGCCAAAAGTCATCAGAGTGAGGACCCTCCAAGCAGCCAAACGATTCAGGGGAATTGTATTAAACGTCCTGAGCAAGGAACACAAATCTTGAGAACATCCAATTTGCCCTTAGATGAGAAGTGTGCACTTAAAATAATGTATACAAACAAAAGCAAGAGCATAAAATACAGCTGATTTCCTTCTTTTAAACTCCATGCTAGCTTGCGATTGTGCAATTTAAAGATTTTATGGGTCCGTCCAAAAGGTGGAGTTAAGGGTGTAAGAATTTATGGAATATGTATAAAAAAATAATAATAATGTAATATGCATTTAAGCTTTGAGTTCGGTATTTTACTAATATTTGCAGTGTATATTCCCTTAATTCTCATTGCGTATTGAAATATTTTCTCTGCGAAGAAAAATTGACACCTGTGGACAAAAATCAATACGAAATAACATTTCAACATGTTTTTTCCGGGTTTTTTTTCTCTCAATGAATTTAATTTGGTTTTGCTCTCAAGTCAGTACCACCAATGATAAATGTCTTTTGATATAGTTTTATGTTGATTATACAAATGAAACACAGTTTCTCTGTCTTTAGTAAGGTTAGTAAGGATTACAATTTTTGACAGTTTGAAGCGTATACTAGCCACAAGAATTAAGTGGGCAGTTGTGGTATTGCGTTTAAACAAAAAAAATTAAGTAATACATGCTAAATGTAGGGTACCCACTGCCATGGAAAACCTAGAATTTTCATTGAAGTAATTAATCAGTAATAAATCAGTAATTGATAAATGCAGTTTATTGTGTACAATTTTTATGGTAAGGAGAAATATGTTATGGAAATCCATATCAGAATTTCGCTTAACTGGATTACATTGTAAATTAAAACGAAATGAAATCGTGACACTTGCTTCAAATTACAAACTTGTTTAATTAATGTTTTCTTAAAACAAACAAGGAGGTTATTAAAATTCGAAGTGTGTATTCTATGCGGCGAAATATACTGTTTCCATTTGAAGTAATGATTGTATATATCATTGATGTCGTAAGTGCTGTGTAATTAAGATATCCTTCTCATAGTATAGTTTTGCAGTTTCTTTTCCCTTAATTCAACTTTTGCCCCTCCCGGCATCTCGATATAAAAGTAACGTTTACTTGAACTGAACAAACTTGCAGAAAAGACATCACGAAAATTGAGCTACGAAACACCTCCCTGAAACCTCGTTATTTCCACGTCAAAGACAATAAGGGTGAATTTGCAGGACAGTGAACGCATGCGAGTGTAAATCTATAATTCACACCTCATCATTAGCGAATATCAATAAGGGTGTGCCTCCCTCCCTAAACCTGCATTTTCAAGCAGTCTCAAACCCAAGTTTTTTTTCCGTCACATATACGTAGTTGCACCCGTATTTAGCAGTATACTGCATATACTCGTACTGCCTTTCTTTCCAAAATTGAAGCCCCTGGGGGGAAGGAGGGGTGTGGGGGGGAAGGGCCTTCATGCATGGCGTCGTTATCCCCAGCCTCCATTACGTGGTTCTCTGGAGACCCACCCTAATCCAGCCACCACGCTTTTCTAATATCTTAATGAAAATATCATCAAACATTCATCGGAATAATACGGCCTGCGATTATATTTCTGCTAAGGGATAAAACTCACTAAAGGCGCTCTGGAAATAAGGAAAAACAAAACAAAAAAAGCACTAAGCTGAGCTGGATGAGGGTCGCAGCTAACCACCGATTGAATCGGAATGAATACCCCCGAAGACCATCCCCTTACCTTCGCTCCTTCCGTATAAAACCCAATAATTAAAAGCAGTATCAAGGGGGAAATTATCTAATCAAGCAAAATTTGTGCAGTCAACGTTGGCGTTGCCCCCTAAATTATCGAAAGTTGGCAATCACACATAACACTGCTATTGCATGGCAGCACATAATTGTAAGTTTGAATAAATTTAGATTTTCTCAAATTATTGTGTGATTGGTTTATTTGACGACAAATGTAGACAGACCTCAGCTGTTAGTTGTACATGTATGCTGCATATAGAAGTTACTGTATGTGTATTGAAAAAATTACCATTTGGAATTAATGTCGCTTGGCAAATTTGTAACAAATAAAATTATCTATAACTGGACATTATTAAGTAAACCTGCTAATTTGCAAACTATTTCATTTATTTTTCATTAAAAATGCCGTTAACAAACGTGATTATTAAAACTCATTTATGGCTATAACAATATCCATACATTATGTTTGGATATTGTATGTTATTTCAAAAATAACAATTTACAGATAAGGTGGGCAAAATATCATTTGTCATTTTTTTTGTAATAGAGAGTTGTGCTTCAAAAAATCTCATTGAGGCACATCATGTATGGATGTTTTCTTATTAAAACAAAAACGTTGTGGCGGCATTCGTGATGGAAACTAATTCTAAGTATCAATGCTACAAAATATTAATGACTTTTAAGTTGTTTGGATAAATCACTTCATTACTCAATGCATCTGTCCATTTGGTCGTTGCAGTTCTTCACTGTAGATGTCGCTGTCGTCGCCCGTTTCCGGAAGTGTCTGGTAGGATGCGTTTGTCCCGCGCTACTGTCTGTACTTTCAGGTCGGCTTTATGCGTGACAGTTACATGAGAAATCACTCTCGGCGAGTCGCAACTCTAGTGGTTTCCCATTAATAATTCATCGACACTCGCCTTTTTCCTCTCTCTGTCTCTTCTGCCTGCCTATGGGCTGCACTCGAGTTTTATGTATTGAGGGATTGGGGTATCAAGAGGGGTAGGGGTTGGGTTGAGTTGTGTTGTACAGGGGCACTAGAATGGCAAGCGTTGTTATCATTCTTCCTATTTGTACGTTGATACTTGCACCAGACATAACACGCGAATCTAGCAGCTATTTGCATTGAGGTTTCCTAGGGTCCACAGCGAAATCCTCAAGATTCAATATGGATTTTGGATACTCGATGATCGGAACCATCACGATCCCCTAAATTTGCGCCAAATTCGCTCATGCGAATTAAGCGAAAGCGAAGATTTTGCAAAATGTAACAAGGTGCGGATTTCATCGATGAATTTGAAACTTGGTTTCTGAGAAAGGGGCCTTCCATGAAGCACGTCAGTTGGTTTCGGGCGATGGAGGGTGTCCAGACTGAAAGGATACTTGACCATGATGTTGTACGTCATTTTTTGAATGGCTCTTGACCCTTGAGTAAATACTGATCATATTTTGGCTAATTGAATAATATTTTCAAAACCCACTTTTAATCTGACATATCATTCAGTTAACAATTACATCCCCCAAAAATGACGTCATTAACTGATATCATTTTTACCAATTTAATGACCTGTTAAGAACACCCGATTTTCTCAGTCATTTCATGTGATATGATGTGTTGTTAACCGCGTCCCCAAATGATGTCTTTTTAAATACATGTAATTTATAATCCTGATTAGGTACATTTCTGTTAATTACTAAGTTGTTAGGTCGAATGATCTGCAATAAACGTAATTTATAATAGATTTATATGGAAGTATGATCACACCGGAATTGCATGTTACAGTTTAATTAATTTAGTGTATTTTCGCCAAAAAAAAACCGTTTTGATAACCATCTAGTTTTTCCCATATAAGAAATAGCTGTAATGGCAAGACTATCCAAAGTCTGTTAGGACATAATTTAGTAATGCAAAAATACTGAAGGTTTATTTTAATACGTATACATATGCATGCATATGGCATATGTTTCAGTCTATATCCATTTCTTGCGTCCATCCTTCTCCTGTTGTTTTTTTTATTTTTCGTTTTGGAGTTCGTTTTCGTGCTTTTTGTTTCCCCTCCGTGCTTTTCATCGTGAGATAGTTTGAATTAGTGGGTGTGATATAATGGCTACCAGAAGTTGGAGGCTCTCGTTTCCGTATTTCGTATTTCCCCAGGATTGCGTGGCTCTTCGCAATTCGCTTCCGATCCGAAGCCAGGCCTAAATTTCCTCCTGCAGGAACCTTTATTTTCAAGCACGAAAATCATCGGGGGTATCGAGTGTGCACTTAGGAAAATTGCACGACAACCAATGAATGCCTAAATGTTTTGGGAGATGAAAAATAGACGATGGATAGGCCGAAGAAATATAGGGCGAGTCTAGATAGGACTTCTTCCTCCGTCATTATACAACTGAGTTATTTGCTGTTGTCAACCAGAAAAGGACTCTGCAAATGTTGTTTGTGAAATGCACAAGGGTCACTGCTGTATAGTTTTTGTAGGTTGTTTCCCCCCTTGAATGTAAACAGCAGTTTCTTTGTGCATGCTGAAAATTATTTCTGGTAATCGAATCTGTAGCTTCAATATTTTGTGTAAAAAAATCCATCATCCAGCGCGTCTAAATGGTTGCTATCAGCCATAAAGCCCATCATAAAAAGCTGTTGGACTGGCATTAGGTTGATCTTTTTTTTTTTTTTTGATTCTGCTTTAATCTTTGAACAGTTCAGGAGAATTATCAAACATATTTCGCAAACTTAACTGTTGAGTGCATTTACCATTGTGAGTACATTTTTCACATCTGAAATTCAAGGTTTGAGGCATGTCAAAATGATCAGAACACTACCAAAAATTGTATGTCATCACATAAATGTTTAGTCTTAAGGTTTATAAATGTTCTTTGTCAAATCCCTTTAGAGCCATTATATCAGACAATAATTTCAGGGTAGAAGTGAATGGTAGGTATTCATGTTAAATAATGGTTAGGTATCTTAAATGTTGTTTTCGTTTGAGAAATGTCTCATTTTGGTCAGGCTATCTTGAACAAGTTTTGTTTTTGATAAGTCGGTATATCTATGTTTTAATTTGTATTTTCCATCCGACTAATAGTTATAATTGACATTTTTAAGTTCATTTAACATATTTAGCGAATATTGTCAATATTTAGAACCTTGAATTTTTCTTTTTAAGGTCTAACAAAATTTTACTTTGACAAATCGTTTTAGAAACCATAACGTTCGAAAACACATCATTTCCATGGTGTTGCTGGTATGATCTTTTATCTTCAATTATTTACTGTTAAAATTCTATTTTCATTATTATAACTGATTTTTGCACTTATGTGGATTAATCCAAATATCCATTAATTACCATGGAATAAGATTTTTGCCATTTCATAAACCCCAGATGGCTGGCCACGGTTTTGTTATAAAGATAAGGAGTTATCGCATTTTTGTTGCATTATCCCTATTCAATCGTTAGTTAAACATTTAACGGATGCATTTCAAGTACCTTATTTTATCTTGGCAGCTGACTTCCATTTGGCAATTACAAGTGGCCTTCTGTATCCTGACTCCCACCTATTGACCAACCTATTTCCTCTATGTATAATTGTTATGTAACACTCCTTAGTCACGGCCGATAGCCTATTTTTTATAATTTATCGTTAATTAAACCAATATTCGCTTTCACGTTAGTTTTGCATTATTAACGTTAATGTTAAAATGCAATATTGATTTTATCAAAAATGTTTCTTCTTTCATTGTGTCATGCTGCGTGTGTCATTAAAATGGGAATTTCAAAAATACTTCTTGGTAATAATTTAGTTTCCATAGAAATTTCTCGAAATACTTCATCGTGTTTAGACATCTTTTAAAGATTTATCTCTTCTGAATCTGATTTTTTTTCTGAATTTAATGCAAAGTGACCATCTTTGGCTTAAGTTTTCAGAAAATTTACTTTATCTTGTTAAGTTTTCAAATATAAATTCAGCAGATGCCATGTGGATAGTGAATGTGATGGTGCAGTTCGGCAGTGGTTTTGAATTGGAAATGGTTGAATAGAAAAGGAGATTGACCAAAGTAGCCGTTATGGACAATGGACAGTGAATCATTCGTCCGTTTAAAACGGGCGATTCATGAAACTTATATATGGGATTTCTGGGGATGCGAATGACTGACCGGAAACGAGCCAAATTTGTCCGCTGTCGAGAATAAGACTGGCATTTCAATATGGAAACTGTCTATCGAATAACGGAAACCACAGTTGGACTTCCGGAATTGACCATTGCGCAATTGGTCGAAGGAAACGGCGTGTCCAGTTATGAGGATTTTGGGGGGGGAAACAGTAAACGGATCCTCTGTCTTATCTAAGTTGTTTTTGTCCAAAATTACGAATGATTCATCGAATACTACTTTCATAAAAAAAATTCACTAAACTTTATATAACTATCCAATATGTCGTCTCAAGATAGTTATTTATAGTTCAGTACATTTTCACCACTGTAATATAAAAATATAATTGAAAAACAAAATGTGCAAAATTCAATTTTCAACACTTACAAGTGCTTCAGTAGTGTTCCTGCAAATTGTAAATCGTTAATTCTAATTTCTTAATTTTAGCACTTATTTTTTAAAAATTGTTTTTGTTCTTTTCTTTGCTTAAAATGTGTTAAAACTGCATTGCTCAAAAACTTTTATCGCAATTTTAAGACGTTGAATATAGTTTTTTATGCCGGTAAAAGGTCATTCAAATAACTGGGAAATTTTTAAGTTGATGTAACTGTCGCTGATTATGAAGATTTTGGATTAGTCATTGAACAGTTTAGCAAGATATGGAAAAATGATTTTACAGGACAGCCTGATACTCGATATGTCCTTTTAATAAGTTAAAATGTGGTTTTTAAATTGATAAAGTTTTAAACTCCACTGCTGCAAATCACGCAAACAATTTGAATCTCTTGAAAAGTCTTTAAAATAACTTCTTCTTTAATTTTGAACGGAGGATTAATTATGAAACAGTTTAGAAAGATATAAAAAGCATTTTACATAATAACCCAATGCTTCATTTGCGTCCTTACATGTATAGCTAAAGTTAAATATGATTTTTATTCCATTGCTGCAAAACCTTGAAACGTCATTAAATAGCATTTAGGTTATTAAAATCAGTTAAGTAATTAGATTAACTCCTGCTTCCTCAATTTTGAACATTTTACGCAACAACTTCATGCCCACATGCTGTAAAATGTTGTTCTTATTATGCTGTCAATTGTTTCAAAATCATCAATGTGCGTTAATATGATACCTAAAACATGCAGAAAATTGCTACAAACAATGCTGTCCTTGAATTTACATTACCAAATGCCGCAGACCCCCATCCGGGATGCGTGTCTGCTCTTCCACCCTACACTGATGATCGTGTTTCCACAACCTTCAATTTTCGTTTAAATCCCGGACTCACGCCCTGGTCCATCTCCCCGCCTGTAATGAATCTTTCGTGATCTCCTTAACACGAAACCCCTTTTAAAAAGGGGCTTTGGGAAGCACCGCCGACCCATCGATTGTTGTTTCATGATACGACAACACACGCAGTAGCATCCATTTCCTATGTAAATGCCAATTTATTGGTGTTTTCCCAACTAGCAGATATTCTCAGTCGTTGTCAATAATAACTGGAAATATCGCTGGGTGGCGTGCGCTCTGTCATTATGTTATTTTCGCCTAAAGTGAATAAGTTCAACCTTTTTCTAGTTGGCGTGAATTGTGTGTACATTACTCTGAGAAACAAGATGGATGATGAGGCCACACGAACCCCCTGCGAAGTTGATAAATTAGCCAGCAAAACGTGATATTAACTCCGAAAAGCACCCGAATAATTCCTCCCCACCTAACTCGCACGATTAGCCCTTCCTGAAAACACAAGGGTGCTGACACAGTTGCCAAATACGTGTGATTTAAGGTTCCCCTTAAATGTTTGCCCATTGCGCCGCTAGATGGCGCCACCGGCAAGGTCCAACTTAACGTGCTATGGATTTTTTGACCTGTTAATCGGTGTTTGGAAAACACGAACGATTAAAGCACTAAAAGTGGTTAAGGCTTAAATATTGATGCAGAAATGCATCCAGGCCTACATTTCAGGGTGTCTTGGGCTCATTAGTCATTTAAGTCGTTGAAAAGTCATTGGATTTGCTTCAAAATCACATGCTCAAATGGCTTTGGTTTTATCATTGGACAAATTAATGAAATATCAAAATTATTTTGCGAACAAATTAAATGACATATGCATTTTTCCATTTAAAAAATAAAAATGGTGTTTTTGGTACAATCAGTTGTTTAAAACCAATTAAGTTTTTTTTAAAAACTGTTCTTAAGTAATTACTACATTTATGTTTAAAAAATTTTATGTTGGAAATGCGTGCGTTTGAGGTTGTGTTCATGTCATTATGGTCATCAAACTCCTTGAAAGTCTTTGGCTATACATAAAGGTTTTCGTTTTTAGGATTTTGGTTTAATCCGTTGAAATGTTGAAAGTGTTTTACATGATGTTAAACGTTGTTTAAAAATTCATGATAATGAAAAACACTCTTTGAATTACAAATTTGTCTAAAACATTTTAAACATCATATCATTAAAAGTCAGTAATTTTGCAGTATCAAATCCTGTAGATACCTTGTCTTTTGCACATGAAACATACTGTTTGTTTTAATTCCGATATTTTGAATTATATTTAATACGTTGTATATAATCCCGGGTATTGTAATTACCTTTACGAATTTTAAGAATTTAAGTCATTCCACAAGGTGCATTGCAAAAAAAAGTGAAATGAATTTTTGTTATTCAGAAATACATTGTCATGTGTTCATTGAGTTTTCATAATATTAATCTTATACTGATCATATTTCGTTGTCTTTATGTTATTAATGAGCTACACACGTTAGCAATTGTGTGTCATAATTTATGGATTATCCCTGTGGTTAAGCTCTGCTGGTCAGCCTGTTGATTTCAGTGATTGCCTACTACAAGGGGACTTTTTCAAACTAACACAGCGCCCTCTGACGGGATATAACGATATTTGGTTGCAAGATCTAGCTCTTATTTCTTTCATTCAGTAAGTTTACTTACTTTCCTTGCGATATTATTGCCTATTTAAAAATTGTTATCAACAAAATCATCATAATAAAACAAATGGTTGACGGATTTTGTTTGTTATTGTTTGTGCTAAAAAGCTGTGTAAAGCTGTTTAAAATCAGTTAAACACTTCATTCCAATTCATTAAAATTTGTAAGTATTTGAAAATTGAATGAATTTTGAATTTATTCCCCAAACCTTGTTTATGCAATGCATTCATGGTCAGATTAAAAGACACCCATTTTGGGCATAGTCATGGGAAATCGTATATGGCCATATACTGGTAGTTGTTTTCACCCAGGGCCAGATATTGTCGGACTTGTCGATTCGGTGCTCGTTATTCTCCCATTAATCGATATGCCCCTGTGCTCAATTTACCAGGCCCTGTGTATTGATATTTCCAGAAATGTTGTAGTAGATTTTTTTAAATATTTTCTCTGTACGTACACGGTGAAACCATTTGCTTTTGGGTTATTTTTATATGTATTTCTTTTTTTCCAATACCGATCGATCGTTGACCGGTTGCTTGCTTTTAAGGCGGCCGCCGCATTTGATATCCAGCGCCGACGCCCCTTATACTTAATGTTTAGGGCGCATTCGTCCTAAGAGAAACTCGCCTTTGGTCGCTGATAAAAGAAACAAGATTTTTCACTGGCCATTACTTAAGACCCTGATATCGATCCACTCCCCCTCGCGGTGGACTTATCGTTTTTTCAGGGGAGTAAACGGGGGACTTTAGGGGGAATTGCTAGGGATTGTTTTTCCTTTAACATTCTGTTTCCTCCTATACGGTTCTAGTCCTTTCCCATTTTAATCCTTTTCATCACAGATCTCTTGGTTTCCTCCTGACTCCATTTCTTGATGGACATCCCTTGTCGTTCTCAAGGTCAAACATGTCACATTTCTCTCACGTGTGACCATAAGGTGACCATCACGTTAAGGCATTTTTAACCTTATTTGAACATTGGCGTATCTTGCCATTTATGGCCAGATCAACTTACTTCATACATGTACGTAAGCTAGTTTGGATGCAACCTAACATGTGGCAGTATTTAAAATGATATATGGCCAACCTTTTATTTATTTTTCTTTCATCTACTTTCATGGTTTAAAATCTCAGCGTTTGCCCCTTGCCCATCCTCGTAATTGTCGATAACTTATCGTTTATGGTTTATTTTTCTAGCTCAAGTTTTTTATTAGAAATGGCAGCCAATGAAACTCGTTTTATACCCTGCCAATGCTTTCGTTTCGACTTAGCGCTATGAAAATCTGTTACTGCTTTTTATCCGGTGTCATTTTCCCACGGTGCTTTTGTTGCCAAAAAAATCGGATTACACGCAATTTGCGATAAGATAAACTTTTCGATTTTGTTTGTTTTTCGATCGCCCTGCTCCTATCCTCCTTCATTGCCTTATCCTTTGTTTTTCTTAGAAAATCTTTCGTGAAATTATCGACAAAAGCATTGTCTAATGGCTGAATTAGGAGATTGTAAGAACTTTGTATTTTTCTACTAAAAAGTTCAATTTTTTTTCAACTTGCGCATTATTACACTTAATTTTTCTATAATGATTGTTCTATCCTGTACATTGTATATACATGTAGAATAGTGAAAGTTTATTTTTGTATGCTAAACGTTTTTTAAACAATTGTCTTTTTTGTCATAATTTCCCATTGTAATTTATCAGTGAGTAGCTCAATTACAGTTGACTTTTTCCAGTCAAGACATACGGGTCAAGGGTCGTCCATAAATGAAATTATACCTAAATTTGTTTCTATATTTACGACCTCGCAAAGAATTAACGCCAACTCGTAAAAGTTGATTTGACAAATACATGCATTTGTTATTGAAATCGCTTGATTTTTAATTGTCATTGTTAGCATGTGTTAAAGACCTGTTAATAGACGTCGTTATAAATTGCTTAATATTAGGGTGCAGGTCATTAACGTTGCTGAAAGTCCTTGAAATGTCATTGCTTGAAACATGGCCCGTTACAGTCCTTTATTAGTAAATAAATTAACCTTAGGGTCATTTATCTTAGTTTTTATCTTTAGTTTGGATTATTTGACTGATTATAAAAGTATCAATTATTTTACAATTCTGATTCCAAAACCTGTTTGAAACCAATTAAAAATACTGTACTCAACTTGATCCTTCATCGATTTACGCGTACACTGTATGTTAAGCTTTAAATTTTCATAAAATATTTTGCCAAAAGCCATTGTTGTTCCTTAAGACATCTTGAATAAGCTTGTTAAATGTAATTAGTTATAGTTTTTACTTAAAAATGTCATGTGATAGAGAGTGAAAATATTTCTTCTTGAGTTCTTTAAATTCCCTTCAAAAGGACATATTGCCACTATACGTTATGCTTAACTTAGTTTTTATAGGGTTTTTTATGCCGAATGGATTTTCGTACAACTGTTCGTGTTTTTGGTGCACAACCGCAGGGAAGAGGGCAAATTGAATTTCCTGCTGCGTGTCACGTGACTTAGAATGCTTTTAGTAGCTTTTATGCTCACGGTGCCTCCCTCTCTTTATTTCTCTCTTTATTTCATCCCCCTCTCTTTTACTTTTTCTGCATTTCATTTATCACGTTATCCCCACTTTATGACTTGCCCTTCCCCCGCACTCACATTTATGGACTGTTCTGGCGATGACGTCAAAGTATGGCGACGGCTAGAAACTAGAAGGGGGGACACCAGAGGGGGTGGGGGGGGGAGGAGAGGTCAACAAGGTTGGACGTTTAGGTAATTTTTGTAAATGGAGTTTAGATCATTTTTGTTTATGGATGTTTTAGGTAATTTTTGTTCATGGACGTCTCTTTTCAGGACACCATCCTGTCCTGAAAAGAGACGTCAGTCATTGGTCATTCTTGTATAATTTAATATTACAAAAATAACGATCTGTTGACAACGTCCTCAAGTGATGTCATTTTTATAGAAAACTCCAATTTGTTAATGATCGATTAAGTATAAGGCCGAAAGTAAAAATACACTAAAAAGACGTCATTTGTAATGTAGACATGATGTCAACATTTAATGCAACGTTATGGTGTTTTATTTTATTGTGTTTTATGTTTTTATTATTTCAATTTTTTTTTATTTCATTTTATTATTATTGTGTTTTATTTCGATTTAAATTTGACGTCATTTAATAAAGGAAACCGGGCGGTATAGGTTTGGAACATTACATGGTATTAGTATTTGTCTTTTCCTTTTGAAAATGTTCAACTTTATGTCCAAATAAATTAAGCAAAGTCATCTGGACTGTTTCGTGCTTTATTGGAGGGTACCGTGCAATTTGGACCAATTTTGTCCAACTTGGACTAATGGATTGAAAGGGGATGGGTAGTACAAATTTGAAGTCGACTTTGACATGGACGTCCTTTGTGGATAACCCTTTATTTATGCGATTTAATACACATCACATGTAATGGAGAATGGGATATATTTGTTCAATTGAACTGGCCACTGCATAATTTTTTATGAAATATGTCTGCAAATGATGGATCAATTCGCATCGAAAATCCGAATAATTTTTTACAATATTTAAAAAACCCAAACACATCCTCCATAGGATAGTAATGTTACATGCATATTGAATTTTGATTAAGCCTGCACATCCACGAGAGTCAATAGCAATATTAATCACCGTACCCCCCCTTAACAATGGAAGAATGGTTTCCCCATCAACTAAAAGCCTTCACGAAATGTATTAATGGGCAAATATCTTTTATAAATGGAGGGGGGTAGATCCACGTGAAACACGATCCCTTAATCTCTCACGTACATGTAGTTGTATACATTGTGTATACTATAAAAATGTGAATACACATGTACACGTATATATATTTTTCAGATGGGATTGAGTTGCTGGGTGCCCCTGGGTTCCCCACCAGAGGTCTTTTTGTGCCTTTTCGCTCCATTTGGCGGCGCTGCAGGAGAGCAAACATGGCGCACAAAGACTGATAAAATTACGCTCGGAATTTGTGTCAATTTTTCTTCAATTAAATGCATTTAGACCCGCCTTCAGCTAAGGATCATTAACTTTCCCATCGCCTGCTTATGTCTAATTGATTTCTCATACTGAGCTGATCTCCACCCTAGCATGACTTGGGAAAATCTATTGGAACTTTTAAAAAAGCACGTTAAGGGCGCTGCGATCGGCCTGTGGTTGAAATGAAACAGTATATTTCACGTGAATCCAGTGAACCAAAAAGACATGCGTTTTTGTTTATTTCTGATATGATGGTTTTATGCTTTTTGCATTTTGTTCATAAATCATTGTTGTTAGGTTTTATTTTTATTCAAATTCCAAATAGACCCAAGCTTATGTTTTCTCAAATTTCATCATCTACATTTACAGGGAGTCTTCATTGTACATCAAATATACTGTAGGTTCCTAAAAGCATGACTTACAGATATAAAGAAATTAAGTATGATGGTTTATTTACAAAAATAAGTTACAGAACAACTAAAATATTTGAATTTGTAAGAAATTGTATGCTATTAGAATAGGAAAAACTTATTTTATGATGCATTACATTTTTACAGAATATTTTAATGTAATTACGAAATAATTACAAGATATAATATGAAATTATAGATGAAACAGAAAAATATTAATACGATTTTTGCTGATACTTGAAACTTCTATTGCTTATTTTCTGTAGTTTATCATTAATTTATTATTTAGTAATATCTCATTATAAATTCTCTTTAATTATCTTTTATATTACTAAATAGTATACAGTTGGCTAATGGTTACAATTACTTACAACATTAATTTTATTCTTAAATGTTTAATGCATGCTTACATGTGTTACTGTAAGTATGCCGTAACTTATACTGTAAGTATGCCGTCTTATTTCCGTGTTAAATGACATCAAATTTAAATCTGAAATAACGTCTCAATTTCACTTTAATGTCGTCAAATGTATGCGTCATTTGAGTGTGAATTAATATACATAACTCTTGCAAAAGTGCGTTAAATTTGTGAAAGTGTGAAGGTGTCGAGATTAGAGATGCTCAACAATGGTTCCAGGCGAGTGACCTTAATGTAAAGCAGCAGTACAGTGTAATGTTAAATCGATACGCATTTTTCCTGAGTAGAATGAAGCAGTTTTCATACTCTTAATGGCCGCCATAAGTATGCGAGCTAGGATAATAAGTAAAAGATTTCGCCCTATGCGTTTCAACATTCAGCCATGTCCTGGCGAATGCGTATGCTGTTAGTGCATGTACTGATGTGCAAGGGCCCATTAATTAATTTATGGCCTTCATCAGCTGCTTAACACTGTGCCATTGTCCCAGGAAATAAACAACGACGCTCTGGCTTAATGGACGTCATCATGACTTTCATGCAGATTTCATGTCGTATAAAGCTCACACCATAAATTTGTCTGGGGGGTGGTTAAGAAGGGACATTAGAAAAGTAAGGACTTATCATCATGTTTGTGCATTTCTACGTCTTGGTGCTAGAAAACTGTTTAGGGAATTCTTGCATTATGAAAGTGATGGAATGATTACATTCCTGATGAAAAACTCCTTTGAAATATTATCGTTAGCACTTATACTTTAATTTTAGTATTTCGGTGCAAATTTTGATATTTTATTATAATTTCCCATCGATTTAAAATATGTTCAGATAGGGTGTTCCAGAAAATATACCCAATTTAATTCTTAGGTATTTCTGTATTTATTTTCTTGATTTTTAATGAACAAATTTACGACTTGTAGGAAAGGAAAGAATAAAAATTGGAAAAGTATAAACATTGCTTTTTAAATGGTTTTTAGCTTTTCAGTAATTTATTCAAACAATTTGCAAGGGATAATTTATACTTAAAACAATTATATTGTATAATAATTAGGTTATAGAATGATGTTCATGTGACTTTTTAATTAACAAATGCGTTAAAAATTAAGCGTAAATTCTGGATAAAGATATTTTAGTGTCCCAAAAATCTCATCGTGATCTGTCTATAACTATTAAACTTGAAAATGCAGTATAATTTGAATGGCTTTTATTTTTACATTCATATCTAAAATTCTACCTAAAAACGTAAAATTATTTAAATTGATCAACAAATGCTTCTCCTTAAATGGTATGACTAAATCAGAAACTTTAATTTAATAATATTGAACCAAAAATATTTCAACTGCAAAATTTTATTTTCTGGTCAGAGGTCAGAGTTACTCATTTCTACTTCGACTCTTGCACCCTAGAAGGCGCTGCCATTTCGAAATAGGTCATCCACTGCCAAACCACTCAGACATTTTTAAGTAGTTATCATTTTGTAACGTTATACCCTGATTCTGAGATGGTCTTTTGATACTAAAATATCAGGTTTTGAAAGCATTATCCAAGCTCGATCATTGTAACTTACACGCGCGTGACTATCACCGTCAGGGGGCGCTTTTCTCGTTCATAGTTGATCACATTTTCAGTCCAAAAAAGACTTTTCAGCCGTTGGTCAAGCCGTTATGCACATTTGCATTGAACTAAATTGATCATTTTAATCCCCCCCTAATGCACGCAGCACCCCCTCGCTTTTTATCGTCGTTGGGGGTCGTTGCCTGCCTCCGTTTTGTCTGCTCAAGTGTTCGTAATGCAACCTAGGACGTGTTTGAAACCCCCTTTTGCGAAGAAAACAAAAACCTTGATCACGCAAAGTGAAGGCCCCCGTGTACACCAAACTCACGATATCGATGGACGTAGACACGTGACCCAAATTGTATGGGAAACAATATTTGGCAAATTTATGAACTCCCTGGACGTATATGAGCAAAGGGGGTGGGGAGGGTTAATATACTGTGCATGCCCCTCATCAGTTTTATGAGAAACGACTGTTTGGACACGTGACCATTCTTTCCTACCATTGATGTAATATTCCCGTGAAGTCATTGAGCAATATTGGTCATTTTTTGTTCCATATTTGAAGTAACAATATTGAGATTTGAGAGTACCTATAAACTCCATTAAAAGTCGAACCTAATTGGTGATATTAGTGGTGATAAACATTCACAATACTACAGTATATTAGGACATTAAGGTCCTTGAAAGCTTATTTTACTAGCATTAAGGTAATTTATTTTTATGAATTTTGAAAAACTGTAGATGCCCTTTACATCTCATTAACTTAACATTATCGTTTATTTCTTACTTTGGTCATTATTTATTGAACACTTGTAGATGTAAGTCTTTGAAAAATCTTTATCTGAAGTTACATTTGGATTTGATGTTGCCAGATTTGCTAGATGAGGCCATGTTTAATATTTTGCTGATACAGGCTCTCTGTGGGTTATCTATTTTCAAAATGAGATTAGAGATTTTTTTTAAAAAAAGACGAGATATGACTATTTTAAAAAAACGAAAGATAACAATTGAGTTCAATTGCTCAGATTTTATGGTTGTGAATGGCTAGTAAATATGAAGGAATAGGACAAGGCAGTAACCATAAATAAATTAATGCTCTAAAAAATGTATGTAATATGGGAAACAAGAAGATGCGAGCGGCCTTTAGCCGTGGTCAATAACTGCACGTGCACCTTTGATGCGTTTATGGGGGACCCCAATTAGAAGGAAATCAGTAGGACCCAATTGGTCTGCCGTGGGTCTCCATTGTCCAGAGCCGGAATGACCAGTGCAACCGCCACCGAGATAAGCCGTTTAGCCTAAGGTCGGCCCTGGTAATTCACTGTCGCATTTCACCACCGCCGTGGCCTCAGGCCCTCGCTGGACCACTGGTCATTATAAAGAGATGACCCTCGTTGGGTAAAGCCTTCCCGATATCTGGCACCACGGTGCCGAACTGTCCGGTGGCCATTCAATGACCAATGCCTTCAAAAGCTTCTCGAAAACTACTTAGGATGAACTATATTGCATGTATATCTATATCTTTGCTTATTTTTTATATAAATAATCTGGTAATTTCAGAGGTGCACAAAAGTAGGTTAAAAGTATTAATGTCCTTGAAAAGTCGTTGATTGAAATTGACATCTGGGTCATTTACTTTTGTCTTTTGACTAATTTTTGAACAGTTAAGGAAAGGATTGCATTTACATGCATATGATCATAATTTCAAATGCTTGAAAATATGGTAAACTAAATGACAAAGTTGTAGTCATTGAAAAATCCTCAAAAAGTCATTGATTATTTTTGCATTGTTAAATCCTTTAGACGCTGACAGTCGAGAAAATACATAAAATGTTTTAAAAAAATTTAATTTCCAATCCAATTTAACAAATATACCTATTCTCATATACAAATCTACTTTAATGGGTTTAAAAACATCACTCGTTATAGACAAAAACTTGTATTTATTGAATTATTCATAAAATATCAGTGATTTAGCATTATAAAATCCTGTAGGTACTATTTTTTACTTTTTCAAATGTTTAGCTTTCTAATTTTGAACATTCAAGGAAAAATACAAAATGGTTTTAGAAAATTGAATTTCCAATCCAATTAAAAAATATACATTCTCACATGCAAATCTACTTTAATGGGTTTAAAAACATCACCTGCTAAAGACAAAAACGTGTAGTAATTGAAAAATCCATGAAAATACGTTGATTCGTGCATTACCAAATCATGTTGATGCTGCATTTTTTACCTATTTGTACACTTTTAATACGCACTAAAAGATCATGCGCATGCCATCAACGAAATTTCCTACATTTTACTAGTGAACAGCATACGCGCTACTTCATTGTTGGCTTTGCAATGAATTTTAGCACGTTTAACATTGTAGTAGATTGGCAGATGGAATCAGCTCTGAGCAACGCTGTCAGCTGTGATTCACAGCTAGTTATGAAGAAGATCCGAAGCGCTTCGGTTTTTGCCCCCCGGATGTCGCCACCATCGTTGCGCATGGTTTACTCCCTCCGCTCCCGGCATGCACCGCGCCGTCGTTCCCACCTGCAAAAAGCCATTTGGAACCGATAGCGGCGCCACAATGGTGCGAACGCCTCGCTTCCATTGGTTGCGGCGAGGCGAGGGGGCGGGGCGATTGCGGTCACGTGACGCCCATTTCAGATAACACGCTCGACAATGTGGCTCCAAGAGGCCTTCTCTCGTGCGCTCTCGAGACGCCCGCTTGGGGGCGCGGTGACGCCGTTTTGGGCCACTACACTGCACTGCATGGACTGACTGGTTGCAACATTTTCTTAATTTTTTATTTATTTGGATTTCTGGGTCTGCTTACTGCACTGCACCTGTGTACCAAATGCGTGGTGGATTGCATTAACACCGATCGAGCCTGGTTTTTGAACATAAGTTAATGCCATCTTTTGACAAAAAAAAATGCGATGAAAGAAATTATTTTCCATGAAGAATTTGGGAAACAATAATTTCCAGCTTGATAGCGTTAAGGTATCATGAAAAGGGTTGAGTTCCATATAACAATAACTCAATTTTTATCTCAAAATAACAAATAATTTTATTCCGTTCTTCTGTTGTCGGATATTTTTCTTTTTTTTCTACACATGCTGTGCTCACAAATGCGTGCCTTATTTAGTGCCGGTTGCAGCAACAAATGTTATAGGCAAACCCCACGGTAAATCTCTAGTTAACCAAGGGAAAAGCTTTGCACCGCAGCAGGTTAGCAGTTAACCATGGGTTAAGCTAGCTAATAGGCAGGGTTAATTTAGTTTCTTTTCCCAGAATTACTAGCTGTAACAGGCAATCTTCATGTAACTACGCCTTGGGTTTAAAATTCCAATAGTCAAATGGTGCAATAGAAACCTATTAATCCTTAGGTTAACTTGTAGTTATCTTACCGTTCATTTAACCTGCAATGGTGCAACCGGCCGTTAAGGAATAAAATTCGAAACTTATGTATGGAGAAAATAAAATTAAAATAAACGAGAAAGCTCTTGTATGCTGAATTGAACGTTTTTTTCTTCATTTATTTTTTCTTCATATATATAGGCTTACATTTTTAAGCTTTTGGAAATTTACTGATCTCGGGACAGTTGATTTTTAGACAAATGAAAGATGTGATGGGTTTTTTGCACTTACACTGAAGGTCAGAAGGTGGCTGTGTTTTAGAACATATCAAGATCAATCCAGCTTTTGACCAAAACGTATGATAAAAAAACCAAACAGTAACTTTCCTTGCGGAGTTTGGGAAGCGATGATTTCATCTGCAGCATGGCATTTTTTAAGGAATAAAATTCGATGCATTTTTTATAATTTTTTCCTGCGTTTTTAACGGAGGAAGGATTACTGGGTATGGTAATAAATTGCAAAATTCAGGGTTAAAATACGCACCCCATTCATGCCCCTAATTCAACGTGTATGTCCAGTATGCTTAGCGCGAAATTCGGATACGGCTATACATGTATTCAATGCATCAATGGATAAGGCTTATTTTTCCGTTTTATGAAAAATAGGCGTAATTTTTGACAATTTGACAAAAATGAAGACGCGCAATACATTGTAGGCCTACATGTGAGTGCATGATTTCCTATTGTGTACATGTATTCACTATATACACTGTATAAGCACCTCATAATGTGAAATAGGATTCGTGGATTTGCAATAGGAGTGATATTATTCTAGGGCTTTATTTTTTCTATATTAACATATGGATATTGCACGCTGAATGTTTAGATAGAATTTTTTTTTGTCATACTATCTGACCATATCTAGATTTGGAAAGCATGATCTTGAATAGTTTGCGATTTGATCATAATACATTGCAACATTAGGTTTATAGAACATTGTGTAATAGCCTAATAATATTTTTTGTGTCTGTAAGAATGCTAAATTTTCATTTCGGATTTGTTATGGTAAACTTAGTGTGTACTGTGACGGATCTCGATTTTGCGAATAATGTTTTGGCACGTTTTACAGTTAATAAAATTCGATAAACTGACTATATTATTAAAGCTGTTTCTCTCCCCATCATACATCGCTTTTTTGAAGATCTGTTTTGCAACAGTATAGCAGTAAAGCACTACATAAAACTGCTAAATTCCTATGTGGCAATAATTTCTAGCAGAATTAAGCGATTTAAAGTAGATGTATTAATTCATTGGAAATGGTGGTAGTCTCAGACATTTCATGCATTATACAGAAAATCTTTTGCCTGACAGCAAGGAATTATGTACGAAGGACTTCCTTAATTTTACCCTGTCTTAAGACCCCATACATACATGTATGTACCCAACGACCGATTCCCGAAGAATCCATCCCACCCTCACTTAGATGTCAACCGTGCAAGGAATGCAAGCATGAAATACTATGAAGGAAAAGTACGTTTAATCTGATCAGATTGCGTTATCTACTTTAATTTTGAGACTAAAAAATACAACAGCCTTAAGTTAATGTTTATGGAGCACCATGTGTGCTATTAATTGAAATGGCAAACTGTATATCGCACATTGATTTCTCAGATAAATTCAAATGTTTATAATAGTGTTCTAATTGAAATCCTATACATCATTCAGTGGTGTTTTGTATGCACAAACTATATAAAATATATTCTAATTTCCTATAGGCCTACATAGGAAATTTGAATAGATTATATTGCGCTGTAAACTGCAATACTGTACGTTATACTTTGTATAACTGCCAAATAATATTTATCGACAATACACATTATTTCTTTATATCTTTTAGAATTGTTTCAACTTTAACTGAGTTTTCCGCTACTTTTGCGTAAACTCAATAGAATATACATGCACATTCATGAAACAATGTATATGCCTATTACTATACTGTTTTTATGAATATACCGTAAATGCATGTATTTTTATATTTTATGTACATATGTTACAATGAATTGAAATACAGACTAGAACGAGAATGCCCATGTACATCCAAGGTCAAACGATGCATATCGAGATCACTATACTAAAGTAATGCAAATTAATCCAAATTAATGGCTCTCTGTACATAATAGGACAACACAATAAGCACACTTAAAAACAATGGATTAGACAAGGGTGTTATGTATCACAATGGCTTACCATAAGTGTGTTGCATAGTAATATGAATACAGTAAAACACCACAGATGGCGCTGCAAGGACTTCACCACAAGGTCTGAGAATGTGCATGCACACTCACCCTAGACCTCCTTGGTCAGTCCCATTTCCCATACTCCTTGTTCATATTGCCAAATGTGTAAAAAACCACCTCTAAACAAGATACAATCAAGCTCCTCCAATTACACAGCGTTCTAAAATTTCGTAAAAAATCAACAAAACACGGAATTTGATATGGGCTTGAACACACAAAAAATACGACAAATACACAGATGGGTGTGACCAGACCCCCAAATTTCGATTGAACAATCACCTCCTTGCCAGGCGGAGTCCACACGTGTTGTTCACATCGACTTCCGTTTTCTGTCCGAGTTCCTTCCGGTTGTAATGTATGCCTGGTGCATCGGAGCCATCCATTGATGCATCTTTTAGTATTTTTTGTGCGCAATTGTTCATGCATAAGCCTTATCTGTTCCTTTTCTGCGGTTAAGCATTCTCTGGGATTTGTTTAGGATTTGCTTAGTGAAGCGTGATCTTCTCCTTTCATTTAATCCTACTGTTGCCCCTTGTATCGTTGACAAAACACTCGAGTCCAACGAGTTGGATCCTAATTTGACGGAATTTACCCTCCTTTTGTGCTTCCTGCACCCACGGGGTGGTGGCGCACCGTAGTCACGTGTGACTGCACACGTCACTTCCGACACCGGGCTCACTTTGAGCGCCTCACAAATCGTTTTCTTGGCGAAATAAAACGTGTTATTGTAGCGGTATTGTTGAGCGGTCGAATCCAGTGGTAACAATAAATAACAATAGGTTACCTAAACCTAACTGTTGGAATAAAGGACATGCGATGCATAATGCTTTTCTGTGAGAAATTGAGACATGTAGGGTCGCCCATAAAGGACTAAGTATGGCGTCTTTTTAGGTCATTTTTGTGAATGAGCGTATCTTGTTGCTTAAAAGATGTCGTCCGATTTCTTCCAATTTCAGGGGGATCTGTAAACTACAGCAACATCCTCAAATAATGAAAATAATGACATTTGAACATTATGCTGTATATAGCCTATATTTTAAAAGTTAAATGCCCTAAAAACACATGATTTATATTGAAATTTGACGTCATGTGAATATGATACGTTATTTGAGATTAAAGTTTGAATTGTTTTTCTTGGATTCATATAGTTATTAATTATCGAATTTACCGTAAATTGACGGATAATGTTACAAATTTCTGAAAAAAATCACGCGAATTTCATAAATTCTAGGTGTCGCATAGGGGATTTTTTTTTCCATAGACAGGTTCGTTCTTTTATTCATAAATATTTTTGAAAACGCTTAAAATGTTCTTAAAAAGTGACGATAATTACGACATTTTATTTTAGTGCATTTGAAATCTGTAAAATTTACAACATTAAAAATAAAAAAACGCAAATAAATTGCGTATTTTTGTTTCAAATACTTATAATAATCGCTAAATTTATTTTACTCCATGCAGAATTGATTGTCCAGTTTTAGTCAGATTTTAGGAGAATTTCAAACGTTTTCAATAATATTTATGGATTAAAGAATGAGCCCGTCTAGAAAGAAAAATCCTATCTGATATGTAATTTTTTTTAGCGTTTTTGGTACATGTAATGTGACGGAACAAGTAGGGGGGGGGGCTACGATTTGAAGGGGGTAGGGGATAAAAAAGTCGACTTTGATAAAGGGCCTACATTACTTCCTTAGTGGATGGCCCTATAACGAATGTTTCACTTTGCTTTAACATACAATAAGTATAACATGAGTTAAAAACGTTTGTCATATTTCGCAAATATGGCCGATGTCGTTTCTTGCATGGTACAAAATGTACAGTACTGCAAATGTGCACAATTGCCATTGGTGTATTCGACTCACTGTTCTTTCTCAAATGGTTTTCGATATGTGGTGTACAGTACACTTATATATTTTGAGCGGTTGGTTGGTACAGGGTTGTGTGAGGACCCCACACATAGTGCAACACATGGGTCGTTGAAAATGTGACAGCTTGCAGCTGAATAAACGTTGGTGTAGTTGGAGAAGCCTGAGTCAATCTCAGTGGCGGCAACAATAGGGAGGATCCGGTTACTTATTTGTTCTCTATTGACCAGCACTTGCACTCTTTCGTTTCGACCACTCTTGCGTCCTATTTGTCCTAGGTCAGTTGGTCCTATTTCGAGGGCCTTGCAAGCGACCATATATACAAGTAGGACAAGCAATTTCAAGGTACAACATTCAATTTTTAGTTAGCTGTAATGACCATAACACAGGTTCGATGGAGTGCGACTAAAATGTAGGTCATTTAAGTCCTTGAAAAGGCATTGCATAATTACATTATTGACAGGGTCGGTAGTTTTTGTCTTCGATTTAGTCGTTGGACGGCTTAGGCAAATGCCTCTTTTTTAAAAAAAAAGCAATTTAATGCTCCGTATCCACATAAAAATAAAAATGCAAGTCGATTTTTATTAAGCTTGCAACTGATTAAAACCAATTAAATCTATAAAATTTGCTCTTAAATTGATAATCTATTTTAAATGCTTTAACTCCCCATTGCCTAATTGCCATTAAGAACTATCAAGTTCTTGAAAAAAAATTGAGTCTAAGTTATATTAAATTCTGTAGACACCATGTATGATCGAATTCTGTATTGTAAAAGCTATAAATTAAATCATTTAATCGGCGAATAAATTTTAACGGTAGCATTTTGAAATCGACGAGCCCATTCTGAGCCCATAAAGGTTGTACGTTAAATTTCAAAATTGATGTCAAGTCCTTCTATAAGGATTATAGACTAATACAATATACTATAGTTGCTGGGAATAAAAACAAACGAATTTCAACATGCGTACATTAGTTGTATTTATGGAGTTATTAAAATGTACTTGAATAATGCTTAGCGTTAATTGCATATAACTTCTTTCAACATCTAAATATATGAATTAAATGTTGTCAGAATATACCCACAGTTAATGTATTTAAACATGTTTTTCAAACTCTTTTAATGGCGTATTTGTACAGTATATAATTCCTGTATTTTTATGCATGATTGCTAATGTTAATTAATCAAGCAATCACATATCTGAATTTAATAAATTATGGGTGAAATGATTTTATGTAGATTTTTTCGTGAATGTCATAAATCCAAAGGGGTCATCCACAAAGGACGTATATAAAAATGTCGATATCTTGATCACCTACCACCCTCTAGTCCATATGTATTCCCAATTGGATAACCCCTCACTCTGCTTTGCCCACTGCCATGTAGCAATAATAGTCCAGATGAATTAACGTAATTTATTTTGACACAAAGCTCGTCATTTGAATATGGAAAATGATCAAAAACTGCTGTAATTCATAATGTCTTTAAATGGTCAAATTAAATTCCCCGAATCTAACCATCTACTTTTTAGGGCAATCGACGTTTTATCTTATACCATGAATCTCCTGCAGTTCCTAAATTATTTTGTCATTAAAGCTCGAGTGTCCATGTACATGTATATGCGTCTGGACAATTTTTATTATCAGAAAAGAAACCAAAATCTAAATTGGGCTCTGTCCCCTATCTGCCTAGAAATGTTTACCTCGAGCCACAGGTGTCACTTGACCGCCATCATGTCTGCATATTATACATTTTGAAAGAAAAATTACTTGAAAACTTCTTTTTTCACTGGGTATACGTGTATATAGCTCAAACATAAAAAATATGTACTTTTTCAAACTGACAACAGATATATATATATAAATAGGCTGTGAATTTTAGCCTTTTCCCCTAATTACGGTGATCCTCAATGATTTATAAGCCTACCCCTTTTTACGTGCGCAAACACGGCAATTTGCCTGAAAACCTATTTTTGTTGTTTCCATTTTTAATTTTTTTGTGTGATTTTTGTGAATGCATTCTTCGCAAAATGAAATCGATTTCAGTCCTAGAATTGAGCCCGCAGCAATCGCCGCATAAATTTGTTAGTTTAGTCTCCATTGAGCCTAAATATTTATAAATTATTGCCTGTTTAGGATTCCAAACTGGTAAATATTTGAAAAAAAAATAACAAACAAGCATTTTTTATATTTTTTACTCGTGAAATATTAAATAAACATTTTTTACTGTGTCATTTACGTCAATAGTTAAGCGCAATTTTATGGCTCTCAGACATCACTTCTAATTTATTGGCCAATCCAGTACGGTTTTAATGTGCTATTGTGCTAATTTTTTGTG
>JAQIXS010000976.1:0-35769 GCA_034700785.1 Rossiulus vilnensis | reverse complement strand
TATGGAAGCTAATCATTGCAATTTCATTTTAAAGTTTCTGAAACCAACATATCAAATGTGGATGAGCTTAGGAAGCTTAGGAATTGCCAAGTTTACATCATACATGTATAACAAATTCGTGACAACTTAAAATTGAGTAATTTGCACAATGCTTTCGGACATTTTATTAATGACAATACATGCATGTATTATTTTCTAATGAAAGCATTATCAAATCGAATTCAAATTAAGAGAGATGCATCACACAGTAGCCTACTTAAGTTACGTGAATATTATAATAGTACAGTACTTAATTCAAATGCCCCAAAGAATTAAAGCAATAATTTCCATTTAGACACCTACACAAATAGTGGATGATCCATAAATGTAGTAGTTTCAATTAGGTCATATATTTGTGAAATTAATCAATACTAATTGCAAGTTTTATACTCGTCAACGTCTTACGGTTATCCGGTACAAACAATAAATACATTTTAGCGAGTGAAGAAATTCCTGTTGGGATTTAAAATTTTAAGCTTTCAGTTGAAAAATATTTTTATCGGAATTTCAAGTATTTTTCTGACTGCATGATTCGTTTTCCGCTAAATAATACCTAGGGCAACGACAAAAAGATGCTAAGCTGCTAACTGCAAGGGACCGTTTAGTGAGCTACAATCTTTTTTTGGAATCGGCGACGCATTATGAGCACTTCATAAGAAATTCATAAAATAATATAGACTGGACAATCTCCTTTGAAAACCATATTTATGGATGCCCAATGCCCCAGGCCCCGGCTTTGGATCCATCCATATACTTACCTCATGTTAGAATGCTGAGAGAAGAAGGCATTAAGTTCTTTTTACCCTTAGTCCCTTACCCATTCAAACATGTGTTCGAAAGGGCCATTCTTTGTGGGTCTAAGTAAATCCGTGCACTTTCTGAATAGATTTCTCGATTGAGTGATCCTCAATAAAGCAGCCTTAAAGGTTAGGAAAAGAGTGAAGCCAACGACGACAGACGAACGTCAACAGCTTGAATTTGGGAGCAGGCGAGCGAATCGGGGGATTACCAGATTCGCAGATTAGCGCCATTATTGTGCACCGAAGTCCACGTATATTAACTCCAGTGTGTCGCATGTAGGAGCGCTGTCACACTGCTTCGGTGACACTGAAACGGAGTAAAACTGGTTATATATAAACTAGCGCTACCTGTGGTTTATTGGCGATTGCGTGAAAGTGCTGACTTTTAACGTCTTGTTAACTTGCAGTTGTTGCAGTGGAGTAGGGACCCAAATTCTGCACATAGGCATTGAGATAAACTGTCATCAGTACATGTAGCATACTCTAAAGCCATTTTTGTCTCACTTTTGCTAACTTGTAAAAAAAAATAACGTTCTGGACGGCATTTATGGATAACACAACGAAACTATTCCGTGCAAAAAGTGCGTTTATAAGACCTGTTTGCCATACTCAAGCTTTTGAATTTCTGTAAGATGATTATAGAGGATCAATAAGCCCGTGACTGCCTAACGAATTTTCTTTGCATGTGGGTTTTGAGAAATCCTCCGGGATCAAGTTGATCCAAAATTAATCTCAGGGTGAAACACTGGAGCAAAATTAAACAAACAAAATTCGCAGATCTACGACCAGTAAAAGACACCCAATGACATGGGCTTAAACAGGAGCGTTTAATACCTGTTACAAATTTGTAGTGGATGACATTTTTTGAATTATCAATTTAAGTGACAGTTTGACAACATTTACACATTTTCTTTCCAATACCGTCTAGATATGCTTCCGAGTAATGGTGGATAACTAACATTTAGGATGAATACAGAAATGCGTGGTAATCCGTACTGTAAAACTTCGCTTAATCCTTACTATACCCAAAATACAGTCTCTATCAACGAAATTAATTTTACGTGCTTCATCAGTCCATCTAAATTGGAAGATCAACCCATTTCTAAAATTGTAGCAACAAGGGTGCTAACGCTACTTTATCTTGTCAAAAGACTCGTTTAACCTCTCAAAAACCATGTTTTCGTTCATGTAAGCCTATAAATAAGGCCTGGTAAATCATTATATCCCAAACTTAAAGAATCAAATATGTTATAATTAACACAGACATTTTAAACAGTCAAACTTAAAAGTTAAGGATCAAATTGAGCGCTGCATTACTGTTGGCGGATATATGGTGACAAAAATGAGTTATTATAAAATATTGCGCTGTTATATTTAAGTTTGGATTATGCTTGCAGTCATAACTAGTGTAGCGCTTGGTATATTCCGCTCACTGCTAAGCCAAAGACCCGATTCGACACAAGTATAATTTCAGATTTCAAATTGGTGCAAAACAGCTGCACAAGTATCTCGCGTGCGTTGGATTTCGGACGAACACAAACGAATTGTTTACGACGACAATAAATAGTGTTGACCCGTCAAGGGGAATTCCCATTAGACAATTATACGTTAATTTAACGAGCGCTGTACACGTGCAACGCAACATAAAATCGTACGAGGAGTGGATCGAAACGGAAACTTCTAAAAGACGATCGGATTTTATAGGGTGAAGACATAAAATTTCAGAAATCCGACGACAAAAAACAAAACGAGTGAAAACATTTTACGGATTTTTTTGTTTGTTTGTCTTCTCGCAATCTTCTTTTCCTATTTGAACATTCCTTCGAGAGCGAGTTTTACAGCTCGGTGTTTAGTGTTCACAAACCTTTGAAAAACGGTATCGCAATGCTCTTAGATTGGTCGAAATGTTAATGCATATCTGCAAGAGTAAATACTGCGGACGATTCCCCTTCTTTAATCATCTGTATTTCTATGTCGAACATTCATATTTTCCCAAAGATAATTATTTACTTCCGTTTAAACATTTCTGTTTCACTAATTTTCTCGCTTTTTTAAATTATAAATATGAGCGAAACTTCCAATTATTTTCATCTTTTATATACAAACGATGTACAACACGGTAACTGCTTGGATAAAAAAGCATTTTGTGACAAAATTTGTAAATATTTTCAATGACATTATCAACTATACTATTTTACAAGTACATGTATTTTTGAACGTATTCAATTCTGTAATCTGAAAATACAGACATGTACAACTAAAAATGATGGCTTATCATCTGACTTTCCCCGCATCACTTTCTGAAAGGATTGTACTGCTCAAGATCTATGAAAATTGAGGCCAACAACTATTGAGAAGAAAGTCGATGTGCATGAATAAAAAAGAGTAACAAAACCAGCCTTGACACACATGTCCTCCAATTTTGTCACTTATTTTCAAGGTATATGGTCAAAGAAAAGAACTTGCTTGCGCTCTATGTATTTATATATATATTACAAAATTAGCTCTTCACTTGGGCAGAAATGTACGTGATTGAATCTATCGAAAGACTTGACAATTCAAACCTTAAACCAATCTATTACAGTACTCCATCTAATGAAATACTGCTGGTTCAATTGAATTTCTAGCGTGTTGTCCATTTAATACCGGATCTGAACCCTACAGTATATCGCAGTTCACAATCATCAATTTCACGCTTGCCGAGAAAACGTCCCGGTCAAGCTAAAATGCACTCGCGTGAAAAGCATCGCGATTCGATCTCCATCATCAATTGCGGATTATTAGAGAGGGATTAAAGGATTTGCATTCATCAAACACCACATTCACTTTAACCTTTTTCTTCTGTGTCCGTGTAATTTAAAACTGGACATCTGTACATGTCCTGAACAGCCTGTTACTGAACTTAACACCAACGTGCATACGCTCCTTAGTATTCCAAAATGGTTTATGGACCAATTTGTATTGGTTTTCAGCACCTGTCCAATTATCACAAATCGCGAATCGTGAAAAATTAATTGGATCGCACATCATTTTCAAGAGCAGATGCAACCCATGCAATAACAACTTTTGGCCAGATCCATTTGGGATTCTAATGCATTCTTTCCGCCCTCAGGATTGCCATTTAACAATTTTACCAATTGCACTGAGAACATACCGATTAGTGCACATGTTCAATTTTATCCTACAGCTATACTCCATACTTTTCTGAAGAGAGTGCAGCGCAAGAAACTGCTCAACAGAAGTTGGCATCTTAAAAACAAAGATGTCATCTCGCAATCTCCAGAATATTACCCATTTTTCTTTCAGAAAAAAAAACCCTGCGCATACGGCGTAGTAGTTATCACGCACATGTTAGAAATGGCATGCAGTGAAATATTCAACAAATCCTTAATTAGTTCCGCAAATTTCTACATAGGCTAGGCACATAGCACGTGAATTCTGCGAGCTATGGCTGTCTGCACATTTTTGCAACAGAGGTCGTGGAATGTGCTTCAGCAAAAAATATAAAAAACTTGTTTCATGGATAAACCGCAGAAAACGCTGTTTGTTTTAAAATGAACATAATTCTTACGACCCTGCATGAAAACTCTCATGATTTTTTGTTCGCAGCTCTCGCAGAAATATGGGATGCACAATTCAGAGCAACATGTCCACGATTCCCTAAATAAAAATACCCTCTTGTTTTGGCACGCTGCACACTGATCACTGCATATGACATGCAATGTTTTTGCTGGTTTGGTAACCCATACAGCTGTTATTAATTAGAGAATGCATGCATACAGCATGCCATTAATTCATTCGTAGATGAAGAAAGAATCATAAGATCGCTTTGAGGAACAATTTTTCGACGTAATGTGACATTAGCATTTCTTTCCACGTCCCTTAAACGTCAGAAATACGGCAATGCAATACGGTCAAAATACTGTATTTAAAATGCGAAGACATTAGAATGGTAAGTCAAACTGGTATACATGCATAGAACACATAATTAAGCCCTGACAGTCCTTCGGCGACAGCTTTCCAACTTTTTTTAGTTCTCTGGCTCCAACTGCCTTTTGGTCTGACATGTCATGGCCCATTGGGGATCACAGTCGTGTATATGTATATTTTTTAATTAAAAAATAAAACGTTGTCAAGAATTGGCAAATTAAGTCTCTATGGCCCAACATTTAGAAACCAGTGTTTTTCAACAATCCGGCTTCCCAAATAAAACTCGCTATGAGCTGCCATTAATTTGGGACCCTTTGCGTCGAAGAAGCTATCACATGGCATTTATACATCATGCTATGGGGTATTGAGTTGAATTTAATTCTAGATTATAGGGAAAGTAACTATAGTATTTACTCGAATATAAGTTATGGAGAGTGATCGCAAAGCGTGTCTAGCACCATTTTTTTAAAAACATTTTAGCCGCATTTTTTATAAGAATGGTATGAAAAACAGCATTAAATGTGAAGTTAAAGCTGGAAGTTACTGCTTATGCAGAGCTCAAATTTGCCATAAATTAGCCATAAATGTTAAAAACGTAAGCGCGTCTTAGATTCAAGTTCGAATTTTTTATTTCCAAAATTTCATACTTAAAACTAGGAGGTTCGACTAATTTTCGAGAAAATACGGTAATCTTGTTGACTAAAAGAAATTCAAATTAGCAATAACGTTGGTATGCAAAATAATGCTGTGAAATCTACCTAATAAATTGGGTTGATGGATTATACCACATGGCATATCCTTGCTGACATAAGTACTGAGATGAATTGAATTCCTTGTCAAAATCTAACTCGACCGATAACCCAGCCTGCTTGACACTTGCCTGGTCAGTTAAAAATATTCGAATACTATGAGGTTGGGGGCACTTTTGATTCGAAGATGATAGCCTACGTAAGTTTAGGTAAACGGAATGGTCCCCCTACCCTATGCCATGACTGCAAGGTACTGAGTCGAATTGAACTACAGATTTGGGAAAATAAACCAGATTTATCTTTGGCCAGATCTAGCCGAACATAGAACCCAGTCCGCTTGACAAGTTCAGATTGGAATGTCTTCTCGGTACTCAACATCAGGAATAACATGTGACAGTTCAAAAAGTCCTAACAACCAGTGAAAAACCATCGAAACTGGGATCATTACCTGCTGGAAAGCGATCCACTGGAACAGGCAACGTTTCCCGCAAAATATTTCTTGAGTTATCTCGCCCTCAGAGGAGGCCCAAAGCCGGCATATCAATCCAGGATTGGCACCGATCGTTCACTGTTGGTTCAAATCAGTAATCCCAGAACGCGTTCTACGGAGTTCTCTTTGCGGCCCGGGGTATCCAACAACAAACAGGGCACCAATTCCGAATGCGGCCAGTTCGAAGGCCGAAAAAAAGTATCCAGGGTCTGTTCCGAAGGCCTCAACAGGTAGCAGCATGCGCATGAGCAGCAGGAGGAGGTTAATTGCGGGGCCTCGCCGGCGTGAATGAATCCCGGTTTTCGGGTGCCTGGGTGTCCCTCCCGGCCGCGTGTGTCCTGCGCTGGGTGGGACGGATGTGACGCGTGTCCTGCGCCGCTCACACCTCACGTAATTGTGAGCCACTCGGGGCGGCCATCTTGGAGAGGCAGCCCGGGGGCCAGGTTCGGTGGCAGCGCGAATGAACTCCGCCGAGGGTACCGAGGAGCCCGGAGGCCATGCGGCCAGCGACCAATGAGGCTTTGGCGGTGTCAGCGTGGGATCGCCCTGGTTGGTTGGGCTGCGGGTACTTCGCGAGCGACCCCCCCTAAACCCCCTTGCTATCCGGCGAACGAACGGGTCAATTAGAAATATCACCACAGGAGGTGCGATGGGAGGTACGTCTCTCTCTTGCGCCGCATTCCAACTTGGGGCACGCGGGGTGTGCGCAACAACCCGGGCTCATAAATCAAGCGCTTTTGGGGTGGCAGCAATCACTTGCCAATTTATTTGTTGCAGCCAACGAATTTATTCGGCCTGCCATGCGTTGCGCAGCGCCGCTAACGACCGTCAGGTGTGCCAGGTGGCGCCTACTTTTCGCTCCCACTTCGGGGGACGGCCAGAAACGACGTCCACCTCACGTCTTCAAAGTCATCCTCATTAATTGCGTTAGCTCCTACCCCATGCAGGGCATCAAATGCACTGCCATACTCCAGTTTAGGACCAGAACCGGTACGGTTTCTAGGACCCTCGCTTGGTTCCAAACGGGCGAGAACAGTTCCGGATTACAACCTGGAAGGTGTTCGTAACTGTAAATGTCGTTTCGTCTGTAAAATATTTACGAATCACTATCGCAGATGTATACTGGGGTCCGTATATTACTAAAATTACTGGTCTGCCTAATCAATGCTTCAGATTGACAAAATGCACTTCAGTTCCTAACAACACACTTAATTTTGTGAAGTGATTTATGCTTTAAAACTACCGGTACATGTATAATAAAAATGTACTTTACTCTTCATATTATAAAAGACGAACCCGACGCCATTTTATTGTTGTTTCTTTAGCCGTAGCTCAAATGAGCACTTGATATATCGCACGCACATGACGTGAAAAAGTGACGTGCGTGAAAGCTCCGCGATTTTGAGTTGATGCACAAGACTGAAATTCATAACGTGGAAAAAAAAATGACATCGTGAAAAGACTATTTCACGATAGCAGTTTCGTCTTAACTTCTAACAGAAGACTTCGTTAAAATGAATGACATAGTCGTCAGTTTTTTACCCAGAAAACATATCTTTTTGAGTAACTTATCCATGTCTTGTATGACATGATATAAAAAGCCTGTTATCAGGCTTCTAGCGAATTTGTAATTAAAACGTTTGTTCAACTTTATGGTACTTCACCAGCCAAATAAACGGTCCCTACCACACAAATCAATCTGAAACGAAGTGATGCGAAAATAGTAACTAACAGCAGTTGAAAATCTGTATTTACCATTCCAACATTTTGGGTCGGGAGCAAAACCTAGACAAGACATCTAGAAACTGTGCAAGCCACCATTTCATTTCATTCCCGTCTTCTCCAATTTTTAAGAGAAAATCTGAACTTGAAAACATTTCTTTTTTGTTACATAGACGTCCTTTATGCACGACCCCTGGTCAGGGGAGGTACATGTATGTACGAAAAACCAATTGTTGACTTTGGGGAGCGAGGGGGTTGTGGGGAGGAGGATGAGATTGTTAGCCTTCCAGAAATGGTCCGAAGTTGTGCCCCGGGAGGGCCAAGCTGTTTTTCACCACACCTCAATTACAAAAACAACCTTTTCTAGACTCTAGTGGAGTGCCAGTGCCAACTTAACTAACTAGCTCAATCACCACCAGTGTAATCAATGGCACGCAGGTCGTCACATTTGGGGCTTTTTTTTCACCCTCAAAACCGAAGCTTCGAAACGGCCATAAAAGTGGGTTAAAGCGGCCACCTATAAGTCACCACAGGTCCACGTGCAAGGTGGACACTGAAAAGACATCTTCGACCGCATCGAAAAAAAAACCAACACCCCTCTGACCACCGGTCATCTTGACGTTTCACGCTTTTTAAGGGGCTAAAACTCCTTCGAGCTGCCCACGTTCCATCCCCCAGGACACGGTGATTTACCAACAAATCGAGATCCGATATGTGAAACTAATGTTGTGTCACTTGTCCGTCATCTCCTCCATCAGTAATTTCAACGGCCACTAAACCTTCAAGTGTGCGACTAGTAAAAAGCACTGACCAAATGCATCGTTTTACATCAAGGAACATGTACTATATTAGCATTGTTGTAGGTCTAGGGGTTGTCCAATCTGGACAATAATAGACTAGGGGGTTATAGGGGGTCAAAAAATCGACTTTTTGGTGTACATGTCCGTTATGGACAGCCCCATTAAATCATACACAGTATTTGCAATAAATTTTCCCCCAAACAAATTCTTATTTTTTGTTTCATGATAAATTGAGGAGAAATGGACACTAAAAAGCAACAAGGTTCAGTAAAAGGCAGAGGAAACCCAAGAACAGCTTTCCACCAAAACTTTCAACCCTCACGATTTTCGAATTTTTTCACCCTTATTTTATGGACGTAAAAGCGTTAACACCCAATAAAAGTGAAATTCTCAGATCGTGTTTCTCTATCGCATTATTGCGCACCAGGGAACGTAATGAATTCGTTTATTTTTAAGGCGTATCGATCCTTTCGCATAATTTGTGATGCTACATCGTCCAATTTTCAAGACCGCATGTGAAGGTTGGTTTGCCGCCAAATCGAATTTTGCATTTTGATAGCAGATTTGAAGGAAATTTCACTGGGTGAGTCAGTTCGAAACATGGTAGCGATAAATTTTTGCATAAAAAACGGTGATGCGGTTGGGCACCGCACCTGCACGCAGAATGGCTTGTTTTCTCAAATTTTAATATGAAAAACCAAAACCTAACAATCATACATGCCTTTAAATTTAATTAAGCGCCAATCTGCCATTAAACGTACGGTAATCAAATAATGTTTCTAATTTGAGATTTAAACAGGGCCCTAATCAACAATCGCGATCTTTGATGATAAATTTATCCTTTTGTAAGCATCACCGAAATCATTTTAAGGGGCAAAAACACTTTGATTACATTATAACGTAATGTTATATGGAACTGTTACGTAGAACTTGATATCACTTAATATATACATACATGTACAATGTCAAATGTTAGGGACATTATGCCATTTTTTGTTTTCCATATGAGATGCTTTTAGTTAAGACTAAATTAAGCAATGTCTGTCATCCGGACTCACGAAAACTGAACTGAAATATAGTTTCTTGAAATTAAATTTCTGCATTCAATTTTGAAGAATATAATGCAGATAAAAGAATTATTTTACACCTTTGAATTTTATAGTTAATTACACCGTGCAAAGTTGTAATCCATCATAGAATGCTGGTTTAATGGTTATAATTAAAGTAAACGTAGTTTGCAATAGCAACTTCCAAACAAGTTCCATTAAAATTTTGAAATAAAATATATACATGTTTCCTGGATGAGTAATGCTAAGTTTGATCAAGTATAGTCCAAAATGGTAAGAAATTTATCAAAATATTTTTAAAGAATGAGTGGAAATCGTGTATGTATGTATCATTGGACTGCTAGGTCTGCTTATGACAAAAGCCATACATGAACGTATAATTAACAACTCAGTTTCCCAACACGTAATAAGGGGGTTGGTGCCCAAGGGCTCCTTTTCGAGACGAGTAAATAACAGGGGTCGGAGAAGCGAGAGAGAAGAAACACCTTGTAATTAAAAATTTCGTTTAAACGTTAATGCAAGCATTGTGACGTGTATAATGTATCTGCGCGCTTTTCGTGAAAATCTGCTAACAAAAAACGTCTCGCGGCTAATTATTTAGTTTTGTGCCCTGAAATTTCACCGTGAGGGGTTTGTGGGGTGCACGGGCCCACCGCATATATGGACGGCCACGAAATTGGACGACGTGAATTTTTAAGATAAACAACGCGAGCCTGCTTACATTGTATACACTTTGAAAAAAAACACGTGTTTTTCTATCATGATGACTGAAGAGAACCACCGTGATTATCAACACCATCATTATCAAATTTGAGCTTTGTAAATAGAAACGCGACGCGGCATTTATAGAAAAGAAGGCTTTATGGCATTTTCCTCATCCACTGTTTAAATATTTTGCGATTTAATACCCTTGTGCCATCTTCGCCGATGTATGCGGCCCTTTTTTAGCACAGTCAGCCAATTGGCAATTAAACCTTTCTAAACTGGATATTTTACATGAATTGAAATTTTAAAATTTTTATCTGACCATAAATATACGCAGTGGCGCTAAATTCTGACCATCATATTCTCAGTTTAAATTCCCAAAGCTTATTTATTAATAACTTTCATTTAACAACGAAATTTGATCAGTAATTAATATTATGTATACACAATTTTAGATTTTTAGACACAATATTAGATTTGTTAACGACAGCAAAACAATGACTCGGGACAGAAATCCAATCATATACGGTCAAAAGAAAAACCTATCGTTCTATAGAATACTTCTCCGGAAAATTTTCAACAGCAGCACACCTGTCGTGTTTATCATGAAGGTTCTAGTAGCATACATGCACATGTAAATGGGCATCACATAATTAAACCAATTCTTAAAAAGGTTTTCTACAAAGTTTAAAATTTTACTTTTCGCCAGCTTTTTGGTAGAAATACCTCAGTGCGTTACGTCTCTTAGTCGCCATCTTGGCATCGAATGTCAGGATATGATAAGAGCCGGTGTTGTCAGATTAATTGGCAACCGTGTGAAATCATTAGAATACCTGTAAGGATTCATATTTAGTCACGATGGCGTCAATCGCGCTTTACATTTCTAGATAAACCCAGACTTGAATGCGAAGAAAAATATTTTGAAAAAATATGGAAAATGAAGACATCACGAATTCCCCACCAAGCTAGCCAGGCTCTTTGAGGACCCACCCCTTTCCACTTGCTCCAAGTTGGAAAAACTGGCAGAACATGTAAGCGCTGTTGAATTACAGCACGGCCTCGAACGTCCGGCTTATTTGATATTAGGATGTTATTCGTCCGCCCCTCTCCCCCCTTAACCCCTGCAATTACGGGGGTCGGGGGTATAATATAGTGATTTTCCGTCCATGCTAATCACCTCCGACCCACCCGTTGGCGCTGCGAGAAGAAGACTCGGCCCGCACCTTATCATTACTTCCACGACTGGCCGTAATTTGCCGACCTGTTGGATTAGGAATTGGCGCTGATTTACTTATTACAAACAACAATTTTATCTGACAACGATTCGGACGGACTGGGTCGTTAGCTGCCGAACCAAGGTGGGGGCCAGGAGAGACCACAGGTTGTCGGCAACCTGGGTGTGCCTCACCGCCCAACCGCATGCATGTGCGTCTCAATTCACCCATTGACAGCCATTGCCATTTGCTAACATCCACCTCTCAGCCTCGGCAACACTGCGAGAGGAATGCGAGCGAGGATGGGAGAAAAACGAGCAACTCGTTAAGGTTGTACCCCTGCGGCCATCCCTGCCTGCTCGCCATCAAAAGATGGAGTCGACACTAATTCGTTCGAAATCTAACGACCCATCGGCCGAACCCCGAAAAATCTTCCCCCTCATCTCCGCACACCGGAGAGGGGAACGTGTAAAACCCCGACGCCCAAGGTGGAAAAAACACTGCGGGAAAATTGGCGAGTCCACGCAACACGAGCACGCGTGAAATCCAACAACAAAATGGCGGCAAAATGGGATTTTTGAAGTGTCCGCTGAATGGGCAACTGCAAGGTTAGGTTCCGATATACAGTGTACATGTATGTCATATCATATGGAGGCTGATCAAAATGTGCACAACTGAAATGCCCAACATCCAAGCATGTTTACTGGCACATTTTTGTTTCAAGTACGATACATTTATTTTCTCCAGTGTAGAAATGGTCGTCCACTAGGGTCTGCATTATTTTTTATTATTTGTAAATGTCTACCGGTACTTAATTTATAAAAAAATTGAATAAACTTGAACGTCATGAGACCACCGAAAACGGGGTTCGAAGATGGGCATAGGAGGTTGATTAACGTTTTTTTCCTCAAGTTATTTAACTTCTTATAAATCTACACACGACAAAATAAATTAAGCAACTATAATAAGTTCACTGTATATGAAGCAAAAATGTATAACTTTTCTATATGTTGGTCGGCCTTACTAATTGTGGTGTAAAGTATAATTATATTACATGCAAACTATACTGTAGATATGTCAAGAACTTGCCATTTCCAAGGCATGGAAATTTTAAACATGTTGACATGAATCTAAATAAATTGTAATTGTCATGTTCCATCCCCTAATTAAATTTAATCACCTTTTTTATTAGTGAAATCAACTAAATGTAGGCTATTAAGGCAGTGTATTAAAGGGCATCCTTTTGAGTAGGGCTTAACCATTTTTGTGCCATGGACCCCTTTGTTAGTCCGGTGAAAAGAACGGACCCCTACTCAGAATAATATTTTTAGATGCAGGAAGAACAAAATGGAAATGGGATTACGAAGGTGATCATACTGAAATCCATTTATCAAATACACGTAATACCAATAATACTTCCACTTTGGAGGCCACTGATCTGAAGCATATGGTCCATAGCATGTTTGCTTGTTTTTACATTTATCGAGAACATTCTACAAAAACGATTTAAATTTCTTTGAATTTTGTCAGCCGAATGCTAAAAAGAAAACGCTCAAAGAAGTGAATCGCTGTTTTTTTAGTGCTTTAATCCAGCTAATAGGTAGCTAAATCCTCAATCCAATTCACCCAAAATGTCATTTGATCCTAATGCTCTTAAATCCAGACTTCGACTTCATACCCACTAGAAGAGGCTTTTTTTTCGAAGACATCTTTTAGACCTTGCTGTAATGAACTTCTTGCAGCGGAGGAAGTTCTTTGAAATGTTCGTTATTAAGCAGTAAATAATCAATCCAAAGTGCGTGCAATTAATTCGGAAAGCAGTTCGATAAAGATGGTAGATAATAATTAAGCGATAAACATGCACTTAATTCCGGTACCCAAAGATGCACAGAGCGATGAAGGCCAATAAAAATGTTCTCACGATATCAAAATTCGGCCTACCTGTTATACGCTACGCTCAAAAGCTATCTCTCTCCCGCAAACAATGACCCATATAATTGAAATTATCTTCATGGAAATCACAAAATTCAAATATTTACACGAACCCATGCCCAGGTGTTTGCGGCGTGCCAACCTCAAAACCCACCTTGATGAAACGATCAATTCATTTATTTTATTATAGACAAGAGCAGCAGCATCCCAAAAGCGTACCAGATTTTTTGGCGATAACGTTCGAGCGGCCATATCTGCAAACGGTAATGATATCGTCTTGGGCAGTGGATCCCCCATGCTATACCCAAAATCATTTTCGTGCATTTCGACGCCCGTAAGCACACGGGGTTAGCCGAACGGCCCCTAGGGCCAGGCGATCAAAGCGTGAGATGATCCTCCTTCAACCCCTGGCAGATATCTCCTAAGTAACATGTCTATTAAGTCCCCCTAGGCTGTTATGGACCCTGCGCATGTTATTATGGCATCTGCCTACCAAATCTTAATTTAAGGGGATTTTCGGACAGATAGCGATAATCTACCCCGTTAAACCTGTCCACAGAACCCTCATTTGCATGTTTCCATGGTCGGTAAAGTGCACGACCTTGCAAAAATTTGATGGAGCTTCACACAGGCATTTACTGTTCAACCTTTTTTTTTTGGCCAGATTTATTTTTTTCTGGGAAGAATTACGCCTTTGCATCTTTATAGCAATTACTGTCCAATTGCACCGGTGAATTTTGAGGCCGGCTTGCCCTATTTGAAGAGCAGGGAATACTAGTGTGATGTATTTGGTACGCTTGGGTGGCATGGACCATGGCGGCCTGTGACGCCTTCCCTACCCCAGCATGGAAGCCGGCATTTTCACGGTCAAATTATTCATTGCCAAACCTTTAAAACTTATTCGAGGCAGCATGAATTTACGGTTTTTGCTCCTTGGAAATCCGCTTTTCTAATGACTTATGCTATGATTTGCCGATGAAAACGAGTGAGACGTGAGGAGGGTAGGCATGGGATGAAACGCGAATTCCACAAAGCTGTTCAATTTGTTATTGTCTAAACGCATCATAAAGCCACTCTTCAACGACGTGGTGCTTACATAATCGTGCGCGTTTACCCCGAAATGCAGTCGTAAATCTGCACGAAATATTTCGGGGGTCAAGGTAGCCAGTGTTTGCAGGAAACGTCCCTGTGAACTGCCTCCTAATTTCCATTTTCTTTCCGCCATTTTGTTTTCCTAACCTGTAACTCTTTTGTCTAACGGAAAATAATATGCCATTTGCAGATGCAGATGGACACACGTATATACTGTACATAGCCATTTAGCAAATCTTTGGACAGAGATTACCTGCAAGACCATGCATTTATGGGAATCCACGGTATCTCAGAAAATGTTTGCATAATATTGAGGGAAAAACTAACATTGCATAGGAAGCATTCTACAATTCATGACAAATGTTCTAAATTTACAAAACGTTCCGCATAAGGCGTTCCCTAGAAATGTTTTGGGGAAATACAGGCCAACGGACCGTAACTCGTGATAAACGTTCGGAAAAACTTTTGCCAACAGATTACTTTACAATTATAATAATTCCATGCACATTTCGTATAAAAAGATTGGTTAAATTTCATTGCATCAAAAGTTTTTAAGTATTTTTAATAATTGATAACTTATAGCAAATGTTTGATGAGCAATATTAACTAAGATCCGTAATTTGCGATTATTTTAATTTCGCCTACGGTGATACCTATTATCAACTTTTAAAAAGATTTGTAAAATGAGGTTCTAAAATTGAAAAATACGATGCCATAACCCATTGATGCTGAGGCTTGATAGACTTGTATAATTTTTCAAAAATTTCTGATTACAAAGGGCTCTGTTATTTCTTATTCGCCTTATTCGCCACAGCTGTATAGATATATTGAAAAATACGTTGCCCACCATTGCTGTACCCTTTCCTGTATAACAATAACGTACAGTATGCTGTGCTTATATAGCAAATGTTTAAAAACTAAAAACGTTTCTTCTCCAATAGAATTGCAATCGAATTGATTTGTCAATTTATCAACCGCCAGAACGTATCATTAACCAAAAATGCATGTTAACGCAAGACAAATGATGCGTGTTACAACAAACAGCGGTTATCAAGCGTATCAATCGCAAATCAAGATAACATGCCCGTTAGCAACATGTTCGTTTTCAAGCTTATTTTGAATCGATAATATTGACATACCAAACAGTAAGATATGTTTGAAACAGCAGATACAAAACAAGAATGCCAAATAAAATTACCGACAAGCATATCTCACAGTCTTATACATGTATCTATACAATCATTTACACTGAACTACATGTTTAAACTTGTGTCATCACACACTGTGCATCATTATAATGTAGGCTGTCTGTTTTGTATTTTAATAAATCAGGTAACGAATAAAAATACGTAATTAAAGCTTACTCTTTAGAATAACTCATTGATCAAGAGTCATGTCACTCATGCGATATATTATAGCCAATGGTCTTCATGGTTCTCAATAGTAGTTGAAATAGTCAATTATAAACGATGCATTTTGCAAACATTATCAAGTTATTTAGATGGAATGTACCTGAATTTTTTTGCTCATGCGTCAAAGTCAACGGCCAATTACGTTTTGCTTGGTAGTTATGACAGAAAAAAAATAGTAATAATATATTTTTTGAACTCGAGGCAGTAAATGTATGCTATAAAAAGTGTTAAACGCATGAAGCGTTCTGCGTGGCTTTCGGCAAAGCAGACGTGCAAATCTAATAAAGATGTCTCAAATATGTTAATGGTACAGCGAGCAAATGCAGCCATAATTAAAAACATCCTATAGTCGAGATAGATCGGCAAAAAAAGCGCAATGGGGATATAACACAATGCAGAAAGTTATACTGGCATATTTCCACACACACACAAAAATGAATATGGACGATGATGTTGTTGTTGAAAAATGGGAGGTTCGAAACACGTTTTCCTATTTCTACCCCATATCATCGACGAAGAAAAGCTGGTATCTCTTAACACGGACACAACATAAAACGAGGTATAGTTAAAACCCGAGGAGAAGGAGAGGATAATTGCGGGGTTGGTGCCCTCTTTTACCTGCTGGAGAGGAGTTTGCCTGGTATTAATGAGCCCAGGCTAAGATGTACCAAGTGCATGTATTCAAACGCTTAGATGCACGGCCCCAAATAGAGATATCACCTGTTTAAAAAACCTGAATTTTGAGTGCGAAAACGTTTGTGCCGGGGTATTTCAGTCAAGTATTTTCACTTACCAAGTTGAAACCATATGCACTTCAAGATCAGTCAAGGTAATCAATGAAATCCCAGCACAACCTGCTTCTGGTCCCAGGTGTAAAAATTAGATATCGGCTATATTGTATGGATCTATATGACTTATTCCATATATGATTAGACCAGAAATGGATCTATTTGACCATAAAGGCCTATGCCCATTCATATTTATAAATGCATATGCATGTATATTCCCTAATTCCATACATACATATGTACATGTACAATGTATCTCAATATACTTATATTTACAGATTTGGCCCCACATATCTCTACATGGCCATACCTGGAAACCATGATAGTAACACAGATTAAAGTTAAAATTGTAGTAGGGCAATTCTGGCCTACATGACGATTGCCATATAAGACACTGTATCGATACTGTCCTGTGGCCCCATGAACAGTATCATATTTATTCCATTATAATTTGTAGTACAGTGGCGGATCAAGAAAGAAATTACAGAGGAGCAAAAAGTGTGACAGGAACACCAAATCACCAAAGAATTACACTGGTAAGTTTCATCCCTCAAACAATTTTACTATTTCTTTACTTCCTAAACCCTGAGTAGCCTACATACAGAGGGTCACTGCCTGGTTACAGAACAACAATGTTTCTGACTCTGATGCAATTACGATAGGTTGATATAGAGCTTGACATTCAGGTATATCAACCAGAAACAGGTATTTTTATGGCATGCCAATTCCTATGAGGCATCCACTTCTGCTTCAAGTTCGTCAACAGGTATGCAGAAATAGTGAAATCAATTCTTGTCCAAACTTCCGCTTATCGTCGAATTCAAGTACATGCACTAAGCGCCTAAAATTGTTATCATTCAGGAAGCCATAATATTAACGACCACTTTTAGACACAACTGTTATCCAACGACCAATTTAAAACCAATCCATTACATTTTTCCACCAGAAAGCAATATCCAATTTGAAAATAAAAAATGGAGGGGAAAAAAGACATTCCAAACATTTTCACGCATTTTTTGTGTGCTTTTTTTTTAAACCCACGATGATCTTGTTTGCAGACATTTTTTTTGTCCGTGCGTATGTTTGTGAAACACAAATGTATCGCGTTCAATTAAGAGAGCAAAAACATGGCTGGAGCAAGTTTGATCGGTGGTCGGATGGGCCGTGGGGAGCCTACGCACCAGATAATAATTACCTGTCACTGGTGTCAGCCAGCCAGAATGTCATTTCAAAGATGTCTTATCTTGAAACCAGTATACCTTTGGCTTGCCAGACACGCAAATGGATACAATTAAGACCCGAAATGCTAGAGCCCGGCCACCTATTCAAGCGTTTTAAGCCGAATCATGGTGCTGCTGGCCTCCCCCTAACCCACCTAATGCGCATTACGATACCGTATTAATGACCAGCAGTGGTTTTTTCTGCCTTTTTTAAAACTTTCCTCTACTTTCTTCTTTCTTTCAAACAATTACATGTATACGGGCAAGGTGGGAGAAAATGACACCAGACTTTTTATTGTCTGGCCAAATTCTAGGCTAAGTTAATTAGTGTTTGGATGAATATGTTCAGGACATAAGATTTTCTGCAAAGCGTTTTTGTCAAGAAATTTTGGACGGGTTTTCGAATTGCTTGAGGTGTAACGGCGAAATATGTGAGGAATTGCTTCAATGATTTCGTTATATTTGCTTGAACAAACGATGCTCGAATTATTAGCAAAAAAGCTGCTCTTAAAATGTAATTCTGAAATGCAGGTTCCTCATCAATTGCGAATGTAAATTGACTAAATGTGAATACAATAAATGAGATAAATGGAAATATATTTTAACATTTTTTTATTGTTGCAATTGATAGATTGATTACACTTTTTCTGCATTTTATTTGCGCATAAAACTAAACACTTGCACAATAACGAATATTACACATGATGCATTGTATTTATTCAGTTATTTAAATGAAGTAAAAGTTAGATGAAATATAATCATGAAAACTGCAAGAAGTTGGAATTGGTAAAACAAACGAACACATTCATTTCGTTTTACCAATTGAGATTAAGAAAACACAAGTAAAATTACCAATCCTTTCTTGGGAAATATGCACGAATTAAAGGAAGATAAAATAATCTGTGTGGAGAATTTTGGCCGTTTCGGTAAATCTTTTTTAATTTTTTTTTTGTAAGATGGCGGCTGCCTCCGCGCTTAAGCTGCCAGACAGACTGCGAACTTGACACGCAACACAATTTGCATAAAATTAAACCAACAAAAAGTTTTTATAAGCGCAATAAACTAATTACATCTCGTACCTTGCTTCCAGGAAACATCATTATATAGCGTAGAGTAGAAAATTTTTATTTTGAAAAATTTCCCTCGTGGTTAGGTTAGCTTCAACCGTATGGTATTTTGGTAGCAATTAACTATAATTATCGTTACTTTATGAACCTTATTACTGTACTGCAGATTATCGTGTATGTTTGCTTCTGCATGGTTGAGGGTATCGCAGTGCAATTCAGCAGAGTTATTGGGCTAATTTATCTAACGACACAGGCTATCTGTGTGTATTTTATTTTATATTCATGCCCATTGCGAAGGGCCAATGGATCAACGTGTCCACGAAGGCTTCAATCTTTCACGTATATTTATATTGTTAAAATACAATTTATGATTTCAACAATAACTGCCAATTTTTTAACTGTTTAAAAACACTACACCTATATCAACGTTTTTGTGACATTAAAATGTGACATCAGAAATTAATAAAACAAATTATTTTAGCCATATAGTACATTTTGTGCAAAACTTTAAAACATTCGTTTTAAGTTAAAACTTTTAGTCAGGGGACGAGGAGCGTCCATTTTTCATTCAATGCTATCTACTGTATATGCATAGTGCACTCTGTACATTATTAATGGTAATTCAAAAATATTTTCCCATAATGCTATTTGCGCAAATTCCACGCTATAAAACCGACTAAAATGCAACTTTTGGCACGATTTGCAAACATGTATTCACGGCTAATTTTACGGCCGATTGGTGCATTTTTATTGCATGAACTTTAAGAGTTCGATGCATGATCCGGTCGATATTTTACTAGCGAAAGGCGTTTTTTGTTTTGGAAAATAAAAAATAAAAAAACAGCAGCTCATGTAGGGAAGATTTAAGGCTCAATGTAAGGCCAAGTCCTTTGGCTTCTTCACAAAACTGCAAAGTTGAACGCTCTGAATTGAGCCAACATCAAGGGGTTAATGTCATGTTTTGGTGGCAACAAATCAATGTAAAATATATGGGGGAAGTTTTGTTTATACTAGAGGGGGTACGCTGGTCCCACATCTTATTGCACACACACAAACGAAAATGTAGTTTCCGCCTAAAACCGCAGCAGGGCAAGTGGCAGCGGCAATCGAATTTCGCTAAATCCTAAATCCACAGCGGGTCTACAGTGTACCTGTTGAGGTGACATTTGGGAGTCCTCTTGATAAACTTCTCAAAATGTTGGCTTCACGCTGCTCCAACTCTTTTAAGGGGGAAAACAAAACGTCTTTCCCTAAGCGGCCAAAAAAGTGATTTGCATGCATTGAGGCAGGGGGAAAATTCCTTTAATTCAAAAAGATTGTAATAACAAGACTTTGTTTTCACAATAAACAATGGCTCTCGTAAATAGTCGAAGAGCCATTGGACCCTAGCGAAGCATGCCTATACATGGGACGAATTCGGTTTTGACAGCAGCGGATATTTTGGCATTGTTGTTATTGGCAAGAATGCCAGAGCCCGAGAGCACTTGCCAATATTTTATAAATGTTACATAGAAACAAAGGCGAATATGGGGCTGGCAAAGGAAGTGAAACAGTGCACACAACCGCAAACGTTTTTTGGTGCACACCCCTGGCCAATGGGGGCTATGCTCAGCAGATCGGAGAAATGTTTTCAATACTTTTTTCTCAGGATATCCAGAAGTAGTTCATACCTTCATAAACACGCACAGTTAATTAATTCAATTCCGATTGTTTCTATCATTGGTTTTCATTGAGGATACAAAAAGGGAAATAAATTCACGAGCGAATTTAACACCTTATTGAACGTGGTTCATAAAACGTGATTAAGATTTTTAGTTAGAATTAGCTTTAGTTCAAAGATGGAATTAATCGTGAACTGATATGATCCAGTTGATACATGCATATAAATTACATGATCGTCATTATACATGTAAATCCTCACCTCGATCTCATCATCAAAAATAACAATAACAGACAGTATTGGATATTCCAATGAAAATGAGTTTCCCCTTTCACAATGCACATAAAAATGTCTTTTAGGTTTATGGTATACTGTTTTCTAAAAAAAAGTTGGGATCCCGGCCTATCTTAAGGCTGTACAAAAATCTGAAAAAGAATGCTTAAAACAAAGGTTTTACTCCCACATGTTTCCTACAATTCCATAATAACAATGATATAGGCTATTTAAGTCCTTCATGTAGGTCGTCCGCTAGGGTCTGTCGTATTTCATATTTTATTTTATAAAATGCTGAAAAACATCCAAAACGGAATTTCCGAACCTCCGAATATGAGCTTCGCAGGCTCAATTTAGGATTTTTTCAATGTTTATTCAATTTTCTATTTATATGTAAATGTAATCATTATTTTAAAATTACGTGACCCTTTTGAACAAGTAATTCTGCATGAGAAAAATAAAAAAATAGCATTGATATTAGGCAGTTGAAGCAAAAATGAATGAGCAAAAACTGTACATGTTGGGCATTCTTTTTACTCAGCCTTAATTAAACATTTTCTGGAACATTTCACTTGGAAATAAATCGATTCACGGTTTTACTAGTTAATTGCTCAAGTGGCTATTTACTGTGAAAGTAACACTTAATTTTTTTTAAAAATGCATTCAAAAACAATGTAAATTTTGCCAAAAGAGGCAAAGGAGTGGCCAAATGTTGGCAAGGTTTCCGTGGAAATGTTTAGTGGCATCCTTCAATTTTTAAACGAAAAAAATGCACAAATACTGAGCAATTTGAATGTGGGTGCAGTCAGTCTGATTTTCCCAGAATCTGTTTTTGCAAAAGTGCATCAAGAGATCGGTGGGCGGACAGCTGAAAACCGTTTTGCCAACGATCCTGTGTTTTTTGGTCCAATTTAATTGGGTTTAAGTGTGCTCTCACGTCCCAACTTAAGTCGAATTAAACAAACCGTCATAAACAGCTCCGCTACCTTGTTATTTGGTCGCCTTTTGACGCTTTGTTTTTCCCTAGAATTTAGAAACAAAACTTTTCTTTCTCCAAGCACCGTCCAATTAGGAGGCCAGTTTGAAAAGCAGGCCCTGTGAATCACGCCTAGGCCACCATCGATGAGCCTGCGTTTGATCCGCAAGCCCTTGAGCACCTTAAAGGCACCTTGAAATGTCAACACTGGTAATGAAAATGTAAACGGAAAAACTAGGCACAAAACTCAACACCTAGTTTTTATGCGCCGCTATAAATTGCGCCTAATTCCAGGTATTGACGAGAAACGTGAAAGGACCTCCGAGAGAGACCACACCAGCAAAACGCGTTGAAACCTGTTGCACGAAATTAAATTTTCGAGGGTTTTTCCGCCCACCCCCCAACGAGTAACCGAGCGAGCTTTGTCATCGCCAGAGTGCGCTGCTTCGTGCAACGGACAGCTCGGCCACGCCCCCCTCCCCCCTCGCCAACTGTCCGAGAGCAACCCGGGCCAGAGGAGGAATTTGACAGGGTGCCATACCCCATCATTATCATTGTTACCGAGCGGCATACGTATTGCTCAGTCACGATTTTTCCGCCTGAAGCTTAGAGGTGAAGGAGGTGGACTGGGATTTAAGGGGATGGGGGCATCTTCGGTAACAAAAGCCTGTTGGAAGAAGCCTCCCCGAATCCCATTTCACAGACGCTAAGCGCTCTTTAAAGCTCTTAAGTCTGTGTACTATTTGCAGCGAAAGCATGAACAAAATTCCGTCACACTTCCACGATGTCCGATTGAAGTCCATTATCCGGAACGAATTCTGGTAGCGAGTTAAGGTCGTCGCGGCCTGTCAGCAGCATGGACTCTCCAGCAGAAGTGAGTTCAGAGTAGCAAGCACTTGGTGCATGCAAGATGTCAGGGATCGTCCGTAAAGGACGCCCTGGGTTGGAAAGGGGAGGGGTTCATGAAAATCGGACGATAATGGACTAGAATGGGGGGAGATAGCAATCAGCAATTTTGGGCGTCCAACCTGTCCTAGCGACTTCTTACCCCAGATGGCACACAGAACTAAATCGTACGTGGTCATAATGTCCCAAAAAAACGTCATTTATTGGTGATTTTTTCCTAGTTTAAAACTGTGCTGAAATAAATTCACCAAAGTTCCTAAGTCATTGCAAAGTAAGTTTTATCTAATAGAATGTTTTCAAACCAGTCGTTTATACATGTAATATGTATCCGTGTTAAATGCAAGGTCAATTAAGGTCTGATGAGCAAAAAGGAACTTCATGTTATGTGACGTTAAATTTAAGATTGATAGAAAATTGACGTCACTTATATGTAAGCCCGACCCAACCATGCGTAAAATTACTCCCATATTTTTGCTTTAAATACATGTTAAAATTGCTTAATTTATGTCTCTCCAGTGCAGAATTGGTTGTCCAATTGGGTCTGGGTTATTTTTTTTGTAATTTGAAATTGTTTCATTTATCTGTTAAAAAAATTGAATAACTTGAAAAAATAACTATTTCTGGAGGTCGCATAGCGGTTCATTTATAAATTTCTTTCACTTTTTTTAAAAAATATCTATAACTTTTTTCCATATTAAATGATGTCAATTTTCCATACAAAATTGGAACATGATGACATGATGAGGCCACCGGCAGTCTATTTAGTGAATTAGTGGTCGTATCGAAAGATTTCTCTCAGAAGCTATTTCATAGGAAAATAATAAAAACTGGACGTCAAAATTTACCTGTCCCTACACCCTTTCTAGTTCATAATTGTCAGATCAGTGTCCCCCATCCGTTCAAACTCGGAAGTGTTTTATTGACGTCCCCAATATAAGCTATTGCTGGATTAAAACACAACAGCATCGTAACAAAGTTCATATTTTGAATTAACGTCACGCTCAACAAGTGCTTATTTGAACTTTTCGAAGCCGTTCGTGTTGAGGGTAAAATTGAGACCTCATCAACAACAATGCCAAGAGAGCCTAGGGCCGCAGCAGGTTCCTGTTATAATGGGTTGCCCAAACCCATGCTGCGCAATGGTGGCGGTGGCCAGCTCTCCAAAAAGAGGAAAATCATAATCCATAAATTAAAAGAACCTCAGAGAACGGTCCAACAAAGGCATGGCCATTTGAAAGACCGGGTTGGGGTAAATTGAGGCTGCTTCGGTGGGAGGGCCCCACATCATCGCCGTATTTGCAGATCATCCGTCGCTCGGAGGGGGGCGCTGCATGCCCCCCAACGATAAAAGCCCTTTGAGATAAAAATCACAGCCTGAACGAAAATCTGAAAATTTCGCTTTCCGCTCGGTGACCCTATTGTTGGGCCCACCTCTGTCGGCGGAGGGATCCCGGTCTTTACCTCTAATTAACTGCCAGATCAGGTCCGAGCAACCCCCCGGGTGTGCTCTAATCCGGTGCTAAATCCGAGGCGGATCAAGCGCCACGCAGACGCACCACCAATCTCGCCCAATTTGTGGATTTATGGGGCCCAAAACACACCACCTGGAGGCGAGGACCCAACCCCGAGGACCTTAAATCATGTCCGAGTATTAAACAAGGCCTTTTCTTCCACCTCATTCAGACCAAGAAAAACGATCACCTTTGAATTTTTCCTCGCTTTTAAATTCACCACAATGGTTGTGCTAACAAAAAGGAGGCTCCACCACCTAACGCACGGCGCATGCGCTAGGAAGACACCTCAACACCGTTGGGTGTAGTGGGGAGGCGCAGTGGACAACCGCAACAATTTCGACAAAAATCGCCGTTTTGGACGTTTTGTTCCAGATGGCAATCCCAACTCACTCAACAGGCGGCAATCAAATCGCTTCCCTGCTGGAAAGATTATGTGGTGATATGAGTAAAAAATTCATGTCACTAACCATACTGATATTAGTAGTCCATAAAGCCACTATAATAGTGATAGGGCCTATCACTACTATCATTCAGGGTAACTTTGATCCTAAATAAATGACAGCATGAATGCTTAATCTAACTTATATAAAAGCTTCATCACACCATATTTTAGGATATTTCTTAGCCTTCTTTATTTATATTTTTATGTTATCATATTATACATTGCACTTTTTTGGTAGCTCAATTTTATCTTGGTGATAGGGTAAGTTTAAACCACCTTTGTAAATAATATTCCTAAAAAATAAAAAATGAAGGTAATAGTAATAGGGCATGTTTCAACCGCTACTTTCACCAATATCTTTTAAATAAAATAATAAAAAACTGAATCAAAATCAATTTGTTTAACTTTCACTAATATCTTTTAAATAAAATCAAAAAACTGAATCAAAATCAATTTGTTTAAAAAAATTCTTAAACTTTTTAATAATGCGCAAGAGTAATTTTTAAATTGCTGAAATTAAAACTAACTTTTTACTGGGGGATATATTTTAAAACCTGATTTACAATCTTCAAAATATTTAATAAAGTATCTAAATGCTTCTACATGTATTTCTCCGTGTATTGTTAAATACATGTATACTGTACATTCACATATTCTTGGTGTAATATTGGTTATTTATGTAATGTTCTCATAATGTTTTAATCTGGGGTGTTCGCCCAATATAAGTAAAAAACAGTATCAACGTTACTACTCCTATTTTTTATTCTTTTGAAATTACTGTCGGGTTTCATGAAGTAATCCTAACCGTATTAAATCGAAAAAAAAAACTGAGTCTATTTGTTCATTTTCATCCAGGGTGATTTTTTTATCGTAGCAAAAACCACCGCAGATAAAGTGATGTGATCATGAATTACATTAGAAAAAAACGTCAAATTTAATTTTCGTTAGAAATGGAAATAATATTTCACCCCGGTATGTGACGTATGCACGCGATTAGATCTTGAACATACAGATTAGATAAGACAAAGAAAGTTATAAGGGGATCGCCCCTTTTCTCGGTTTACGAGGGCAATTACGGCGAAATTTCGGCACTACACATAAGACTAGGATGCCGGCCATGTCGGCACCTTTCAATAGGAAGCAATGTGGCAATACACAATATTTCTCTCTCCAATTTTATGTTCGGATAATAACCATAGTTCTGTACACCTCACGATAGCTCCATAATTTTTTTCCACATCTTTTTTCGTCACACACGATCCCCAGTCTTTGGCTAAATATAGGGGCTATTTGATTAAGACATAAATTTAGAAAAATGCGCTGGCCTGCAGGCGAAGCATGGGTCGAGAGGTCAAAATGTCAACAGGGCCCCTTCGAGGGCCTCTTCTTTTCTCTAAATATCTTGTTTTTTTGCATATGCACAAAAAATTCGACGTCTTCACGTCAGTAGACCTAGCTTATAAACTAGACAAATATTTTCAAGTCATATGTGAGATAAATAATGTTTGTGGATTTTCGTCATAATCACCAAAACGTAAATTACAGTATGAAGATTTTCAAATGCTCAGTAATTTAACAGTTGTTGTGTGGCTCGAAAGAATGATACAGATCAGAAATTTTCTTAAATGTGAAAAATCCAGTTTATTCCAGTCATCATATATGACCATAACTTTTTGAAGACTTAAGTGAAATGAAAACTATTGGTGCAAAAGAAAATCTACGTTAATGCATTCAATTCAGGGCCATCGCCATGCAATGCTGTGGAATCAAATTTTGGAAAACCATAATTATTTCTTTTCAATCATACCTTATATATTTACAAATCGTACGTCGACAGACTACGTAAAGTGCAGCTTGTTTACTTATAATTTGTAAAGAAATATTATTTTTCTACTTTGCGATTTTGAAAATAATGTTATGTTATACATGTAATGTACAAATGCAATATTTAAACATTTGTATTACCTGGTGTATGATGTCATATTGATTCGACATAGGCCTACAGTATCACTACGTTTACATGTACACTTTAAAATACATGTATTTTAATCTAAGAAACTTCTTTTAATCATACGTGTAAATTTCAAATTGTTTAATTTTACAGTTAACTGTTTAATAGGCCTAGTAACATAATTAACAGTTGAAGATAATTCTTAAACAGGCTTAATTTGAGATGAAGCAGAAGATTGTGTTTTGTCACATTAAATGCACATGTTTACTTTTAAAGATGTTCAATGTTGTTCAATGATGTTCAACTTGGTTGTTTCCTGTCTCACAAAATGTATGACATCATTAGCATTTTATTTTACTATTTGAATTTTGCTATTATGTATTTATTTTCACGTGATATGGTTTAGCACTACAGTAGCTTTTAACATGCAAGGAAAACTAAATACGAGTGTCATCGCAATAGGGCACTGAATCTACCCATAAAGTAACTTGGAAACTAATGTGCAACCCTAACTATAGGGCAGTGACTAACTCGCGTCATTTATTAAAACTAAGTTTGAAAACAAGATTTGAAATGCCATGACCAGTGGCTTTTGTGAACAGACGAAAAAGGGGGAAGGCGGAGGAAGTTTCGCGAATGGGATGAATTAATCGGACATCTCTCTGCTGGAGCAACAGCAAAGAGGTTCTGCTTCGAGGTAAAGGTGGAGATGAATTCAGTTGCTAGAAAAATGTCAACCGAATTTCATCCACGCTTAAGTTGATCTCAACAAAAGAAGCACTTGTACCTCCTCCCAGCAAATGGCTCCACTGACTACAAATGAACCCTTTCCCCATTGTACTCGCTGGATTACTTTTTAAAAATAAATTCCAATTTTGAAGCTGAAGTAGCGGGGATGCTCGCCATGATGTCCGAACCCGCACTTGAACACCGTCGGGTTTTCCTTTTAAAACGCTGCCAAGACGGCACATTGTCCAGACACTGGACAAGCATATTTTGTCAGCTTCAGCACCGAATGCGTGTAATGTACTTCTTTTAGTAGCGACACATATTGGTTTGGCATTGAACGACAGAATAAGACAATGACTGACCTCTGTAAACCAACACACGCTTCTTAAGGTGCGTGTCCACTTGAGAGTTGAGAGCTAAAGTCCTCCCAAAAGGCTCTCCCAAGAGTTGCGTTCCAGTTGACACACGCGGCAGAATGTAGCCCCTCAAGAGACTATAATTATACCCTCTCACCTCTCAAGTGGACACTCACCTTTAGATACAAATGCGAATTTGCAATCGGTCTTATAATTGCACACGTGTCTGATGACATTTCATAACATTTTAAGTAGTTAATAAGACACAGCACTTTACTTTGCCATTTTTGAAAGGATCTCTGACATTTGTTTTTCAAGCGAAATTTGATGCTTATTGAGAACTACTGACGGATATAGAGACGCATGCCGCCTGAATATCGCTCTAAATTGAATCAGGCTATAAACCTGAACAAGTGGGATGTCATGGGACACCCCCAGAATTCCCACTTATGGAATGGTCTCAGTAACCCGAGTTCCCACATAAACAGGCTCCATGGTACTAAATCCCACTTATATAGGCTTTTTTTTGTAAATCCAAATGTATTTTACATTCCCATGCAGTACAGTATACAGAAACTTTAATGGAAAGGAGGACCCCAACATACCTTGGGACCGCTTTAAATTGGCCTTTATTGGAAATCGGGGTCCAAGGCAATACACGTATTTAATAATAAAGTTGATGAGCTCGCTTGATCTTACTAGAAGTTACTTGATGCTTTGAAGTTTTCTTTTAATTACATATACTTGTTGCAATTTTCCATAATTCATAGCAATAATTTCCATAGTTTCCATAGCAATATTTCTAATAGGCCTATGAATCCGAAAGAAATGTTAAATGGGTAATATTTTAAGTTTGTGTATACTTAATTCTTTAAGGTATGCGAGTTTGAGGTAATTAGGGCGATTTGAATTTTTGAGTACATGTAAACGTGTCCAACTTGATCCATTTCCTTTCACTGCTTAGAGAATTGATTAAGATAATGTTGAGTGGCAACACTGCAAAGATGCAGATTAAGTGCGATATAACCTACATGTAGTATAATCGAAATTATCCATAACTGACACAAACTGAGACAAATATTATTCAGATGATGCTCATTATCTCGATAATGCAGTCCGTTGTGTCCAGGGTAAAAGGTTGAGTTCGTAATTGATAAAAACCCAGGTAGCAAAGAGATGGATCGTAACGGTCAATTTCTCCAAACAGTTATCGCAACGAGAGGAATTTCTCTTCTGCCATTATAGACATACATGGCGAAAGGTGCGCTCATTTGTAACAACGAAAACAACAACAACAAAAAAGAGGTTTGGGGCCCCTGCAGCTAGTGAAATAGGCAGCATGAAAATGAAATAATGACTTTTGAAGACGAACTTCGTGAGGCAGCCAGACGCTCGACTTTTTGTTGTTTTTTTGTAGACGTGTACGTGATGAAGACATCAGGAACGAATAGTCCTACCGTGCTACGGAAATTAAATAACAACCGACCGTAATTATGACGGCCTAAAGACGAGAATTCTTTCGCCCACGAAAAATAATAGCTATATCTAATTTAAGGATACAAAAGACTGGCGAAAGCGCTCTTTTTTCTACGGGCGGTGAGACACGCACTGCGAGTGGGATTTTGTTTTGTTTCACTTTTGTTGTTGCCTCTAATCTCGGTTCCCCAGAGCACTTCGGGGGCAACCCCTCCACTAGAGGGCCATTGTTTTTGAAACAAAAAAATGTTTTTCTTTCTCTCGACTCTCGTCTTATTTGCGAGTGTTGTTTTCATTGGCGAGGGCTGCGCTCTGGAATGCGACTCGCCCTATTTGCATAATGAGAAACGCGTGCGCCCCCACTCGACAGGTCAAGATCGCCGCAGATGGCGCTGTTTGCCGACTTCTGAAACGCCAACCGAGTCGTGGTCACTCGAAATGGTCGTGCGAGGGCGAGCGGCTAAAAACTGCGAAAATGAAGAAAATTGTGGGTGTGAAATGAAAACGTTGATAAACGTCCAGGAATAAATTACGAAATTTAAAACGTGCGTTAAATGGGTTAAATAAATTAAAAAGATGCATGTAGAATTACGGAAGCTGAGCCTCTTATTATTTAGATACCAAAGCTGTTTTTAAAAGAACATCTTGATGGAAAAAAAGAAAATATCTGGCTCTTTCAAATCGGTACGTCATGTGACCAGTTATGATTTACATGCAATGATGCATAATAGGGCCTATGCTGCATTGTTACTCTATTGTTTTTGAGAACTAGGCTATACCGAGTGCTGTCTAAAAAGGATGTTATAGATTGAACGAGGGGACGATCATGGATTTTATTGATCATGAACTAACTAGAGGAGGATGGTTATCTACTTAAAGTGACATTTTATGAGTTAAAGCACCTAAATACAGTGAAACCTATCAATAACGACCACTAATGACTACTGTGATGAACTAAAATCCTCTCATTCCATTAAAAGACTTCACTCGTAGGTCATTCTTCTCCAATGTAATTATTTATTTAAAATAACTTCACAAGAGGACGATCTGTGAAAAACTCCATTTTCAAGAGATATCATTTAAAAAGTAATCAATTAATTTTAAGGAGGAAAGTCGAATGCTATTTAAATACATCATTTATACCACATTTTAAAGTCATGTGTAAATTACACATTATACATTATGCAATGCAGTGAGGTCTTTTTCCTATTCAAAATTACGTTCTTTTTTGTTCAAATAAATGAAATAACGTCTCATGAAACAATTAAATCCGTTAGTTACCGTCTTTACCGTTGATTAAATCAGGTATGAATACCGATTCTGTACAGTAACTATTATAAAGGTAGCCTATAATGCCATTTTAAATGTCAATGCATGAATTTTCCTCAAAATAAAGAGTCAAATGCTGAAAATGTTTCTAAATGCAAGCGCAATAAACCGAAACAAAACTTTGAAAAGCAGTTAGTGTCTTGTCTGTCCATCGCCACTCGCCTTGATTCAATGAGAAATGCTCAAAAAAAGAGCTTCATCACCGTGAATTTATACAAATGATTTGGTTTTTTTTTGTTACCAAAAGCAAGTCAGGAGGGTTTTCTTAAGCTTCTCAGCTCCCATTTTGCTTTTATTTTTACACCTTTCGCAGCTAGAGGTGCTGAGAAAATGGTTACTTTCACACCAAGAGGAGAGGAGAGAAAATAAAGGGCAGCGCAATTTCCATTGGCCTTTCATTCTCGCCTTTTGATGCTCGAATCCCTGAAGACAAAGAACCAAATGAAGACAGTAAGAACAGCGGTGTCCCATTGATATTATCTCCTTTTTACGGATATAATAACCCTCGTGCACCCCTTAACAACGTTTCACCTCGGGCTTCTGTCAATTCAAAGTGAAGTCTCCCTCCACGTTGCTTCTATATCATACATCAATGAAGGCAATACAGACGAAATTTCGGAGTTTCTCGACCAAATTCCGCCATTTCTTTGTCCATTAGGCACCAGAGAATAACGCGCCATTTCGGGACATTGCATGGCGAAGACTGAAAAACACGAAGAATTCAGCAGACATTGAAGGTTTGACAAAGTGACAAGGTGGTCCCCCTTTTCAATGATTCCCGCTAACTGTTGGGATGGTATGTCCATTGTCATCCAACGACATCAAGAATCAATGTATAGTGATCAGTGCAAGTTAAAATGTCTCAACCCTCATTTGGAATTTTTGAATCCATCCATTTTTTAAGGTCCTCGTTCCATGTTTGGTCCTTTTTCCTAGTCATTTTTGTTCGAATAAATTAATTAACCCTTTTTGGACCTACCTGGGACGGGATGGGGCAAGGGTTTGGGGAAGTGTCTTATTCGGACGATGATGAACTAGAAGGGGGTGAAAAAGTTGACTTTTTGATGGACGTCATTTGTGGACGGCCCCTGCCTTTAGAAAGTACATGTACAACGTATAATGTTTTTAAAACGGAGTACAATGCCAGAGCTAACGCTAGGGAGGGTTCCCTGATTCAAGTTAATTACCTTTACAGGACTGGAGGCAAAATTGAGAAAACTTTCCCAATAGAGCTTGAACACTAATTACTTTCTCTATCAACAGTCTTGTGTTTTCGAGGTTCCGCCCTGATGGAACGTTAAATTCCTAAACAGATCATGCCCAGTTTTTGCGATGAAAATTTAAAATTCAAATTGGCAATGCCAACATTTTCAAATTGAATATATGGATAATACGTGCACACAGTACGCGCCTAGATTAAACTTCATCAATCTGAGACTTGTAAAACCAAAATTTGAGCTAGATTTGAATTTGAGTTAATCACTGACTAATACCTCGTTCACACCAGTTTCGGATTATGGTTGAAGGGAATATGCATTGGGCGAAATACGGTTAGAAAATTAACTCCAAAAGAGGGGTGTTCACACCACATGCGCGCACGAATCAAGTAATGTGCAGTGCATTATGGGAGGCATCTTTTTTACAGGGTGTATAGCTGTTATAACTGGACGTGACATTTTCAAGCAGATTATAAACAGAATAAAGATTAGTACTATTAATCTGGAAAACGTAAGTGGTTATTATGGATAAATAACATACATATTTGGCTTTAGGTGCTTGGTTTTGGTAACAATAATACAGTCTTTGTATTGTTTGACCATGGCATGAAAAATAATCACTGCATATATATACATGTGTACAATATACAATTAGGGCCCCATTCCACAAGAAATCCACACTCTCACGCTCGTTTTGTAATTCGCACGCTGCAGCCGTACCAGACAACCAGTCCTGTTTAAGGAATTCCCTAATTAGGGAATTTTAAATAGGAAAAGTGGAGTGGCAACACTGCGCGAATTACGTTTGACCGGCGAATTAAGTTGTAGAAAGACAATTCGCTTAACCGGGTTTGAATTATGTTTGGATAATGATCCGCCGTGCTGACACCGTTCACACCAACGAACCGAACCGATAATTGCCTGGGATTATGATCGTCTGGTGTGAACGAGGTATTACCGATCCTTAAACTTGATTGGTCAGCAGCTCCAATATTTATTCTGCATCATGAATTTCAAGGACCTGATATCTGAGGCGTATATATATCTGGATGGCCACCCTGGTAAAGGGTCGTGGGTATAAGGCTAAATGGATTTCGTCTCTACTTCATAGATTCTCTATACGAGTACTCTACTTACAGAATAAATTCGCCTATCGTGATGTGAACTAGATCTTGCAGAGGCTGGTTAGGAACTGGGGAATAGAAGGAATGCCTGTCAAAAATTACTTATATTTTTGCATCAAATACTTATTATAATTGTTATTTTTTATCGTCCAGAATTAGTTGTGCGCTAGGGTCTGAATTATTTTTTTACAATTTTCAAATGTCCCTTTAATCTATAAACAAAATTTAACAAACTTTTCTCTTCCAAACGATAGCCCTAAGGTAACAAACATTCAGTTTGGCAATGATTATGGTGACCATTAATCTGCATAATAATAATAAAATAATATGGACTGATGGATTACACCCTTCTACCACATAACATATCTTTGCTGACAGTAGGGTACTGAGTTGAATTGAATTGACAACAAGGGTGGATGGATAGGTGGATTACGCCTCTCCCACCTCATTACATATCTTTGCTGACGTTATGGTTCTGAATTCAAATGAAATGTAAACATGGGTTGATGGAATGATGGATTACACCTCACCTAACCACATGGCGTATCTTTGCTGACAGTAGGGTACCGAACTGGATTGAATTCAATTGTTCGGCATCAATTGACTTCGATTAGTAGGGGATGCCTCCAACGGTGCTCCTTATCTCCACCAGCTTCCACCTCCAACTGCTCTTAGCATATTGCTCTCCGAATTGATGGCCAGTCTCTCGCACTTGAGGAGACACTGGCGAGAAAAGCGCTTTTCTCTGCGAGTTCATCACCTCCCATCAGGCGAGTGGCCATTGGCGCATGCGTGTTCCAGGGCCCGGAGTGGCCTAAGAGCTCCTTTCGCGCGTGACTGCCCGTATTGACCCTGTTTACTTGACCGCAGCCTCCCCTTCAATTAGCCCAGGCCGCCTCTTCCTTCCGCTCTGCCTGCCGCCAGGATTGTTTTTGCCTTTGGCAGAGTCTTTTGTGAGCGCTTTATGGCCATTGTTAGCCCATTATCCCGTGTCATTGTCATTTGCGGAACCCGGAGAGCCGCTAATTCTCCGCCGGGATTGCTGCGTCTGCACGGGGGAGTCTCGCCTCGTGGTGTCGCCGGAGTCCCGCTGGAAGAATCGATTTTGGGGCTCTGTGAACTCCGTGAAGCCACGGAGTCGAATGGTTTTAATGCTTTTGGAGCCAATCGCAGTTTTCTTGAAACGTTCTGTAAGGTGAAAATGTTAACATTGATTAATGAAAGGTGGCGGAAGCCTTGCCCGACACTGTTATCTGAGACTTGTGGCCTGGAAAACCTGGAATTGTCAGGGAAATTGGAAAGCCATGTTAATATTAAGTAGTTAAAGGTGGTGCGAACATTATTTTTATTTGTGAACCCGACCTGTAAAGCATTGAAAACCTGGAATTGTCAGGGAAATTAGCAATACATTAAAGTTTATAGGTTGAAGGTGGTATAAGCATTTCCGGACACTGTATTTTTATTTGTGAGCCCTTAGCAGGACTAACCAGGGTTTCCCAGACCTCAAAAATCAGTAATCGTCAGTTAAATATTAGAAAGATACAGTTAAGTTAGGAAGTAATGATTTCTTTCACATAGCTTAAGGTGTGGAATAAGAATAAACGTGTTTAATGGGTTGGAAATCCTTACTTTCAATGGCTTTGGAAAGATCTTATTGAAAATCTTTGAATTCACGGTATCAATTCCGGCGCACTGTCAGTCACTAAAAAAATAGGGAATTCCTCGCATTTGCATACCATACTTTTGCATCATTTGTCGGGGTGGTCAGGGAAACGTGTTCAAATATCAGGTAAAGACAGGGAGAAGTCAGTGAAGTTAAATGAAATAGCATTAATTAACAATAATTTGCTTTAAACAGAGGCATAAGTTTACGAACACCGGTCACTTGCATGTGACATTTACCAGTGTTGTTCGTATTGCAGCACACAAGTTATCTCTTAATTCCAGGTTTTAAGTAAGAGCAGGCTGAGCCAGACATCAGCTTCTGGGTATTCTTAAGTCATACCAACATTGAGGCCCATTTAATCACGTCTGTCTGAGGTTTTGCTGGAAATATCTGGTGACTGAAGTTGTTCTTGGAGTCAGTGTTTGGTTACTCATCGCAAGATGACAAATACCACTGCAATGGATGACATAACTTCGGTAGAGGGTATGGTGAATTAGATTGGCCCCACACGCGTATACTGCAGTACTTTCGTGTTCCCAACTGTCATCCTGAATTATTTGGACTGTAGCATACGCCTCTCAAATCCCTGCAAATTGATGGAGGCACGTGTAATGCGATATTCTTGGAGTCTGGCGAAGAAGCGCCGTATTGAATTACTGAAAGTAGCTAGAGCTGCATTTGTCTTTCTTGGGCTGTGACCACGATTGAGCCAACCTCAATAATTCAGCGAGGCTGTCGTGCCCTAATTATTGGGATGAGTTTGGTCGGACATAAAACAATTAGATTTGGTGGCCAAACTTGGCAATTACTGAGCTTTGATGAGTTCGGGTCGGTTTGATAATAAAGCTTCTTGCACAGTACTTTCTGGAACAGAACTGTTTTGAAGCAGAAGTCTAAATGTCATAACTAAGGTCCTCCTGTTGGCATTACGAATATTGTTTTGGAGAAGCGACTGGAAGTTACTGTAACACTACAAGTTAACACCCGCAGGTTCAGGGTTCCCATTGACCTGGAATTGTCAGGGAAGTAGGAGCAGTCTGAAAGAGTCTGGCATATTTACATTTTTCATACTTAAGTCATAATGTCGTAATTTATTATACAAGTTGCACTGCCAAAAAAAGGA
>JAQIXS010000975.1:0-35769 GCA_034700785.1 Rossiulus vilnensis | reverse complement strand
CTTTCGCCTTTTACTAAAGATTTCCGTGGAGGGGAGCAACTCAATGAGTCTATAGACCAATTTTTGGCAGTCCTACCCTTTGGGTGGGACTAACAAACAATGAAATTTCAGAAATCTTTGGCAGTTTTTCTTTGTGTGATCTCTACAAGAATCAGTGTTATTCATTCATTGTTTCTCGTATTGAACTCGTTTACTGAAATGTTTCGTTTTATTTTTCATTGTATCTAAGCTGGTTTGCCGATTACAACATTATTTTTGTCAAAAATTTCACAGAACAAGAGTGTCCCGAATCGAGGGTGAATGACGCGCACTCCTTGGTGCACCACCTTCCAGCCGAAAACATTCGGATGCTGAAGATTTTGATGCAGCATCTTTGCAAGTGAGTGGGTGGCAGCCCTTTTTTTCCCTTGTTGCCACCGAATTTGCACGCGTATAAGCCGCACCTTTCCCCAAAAATTTTAAGATCTGAAAAATGGTTACGGTTTAAACGCACTTTTCAAAAATTTCAGTTAATGGCATCGGTTTTCTATTCATTCCAAAACCAAACTGAACAGGACTTCACCACGGGTTGCCGTCTTATGGATTTTAATCTGCTTCATCATAACAAATTGTCACTGTATATTAAACTAATTTTTGGTTTAAAAAACACTAATTTTATGAATATCGATGAGCTTGCGATCAAACGACTGGCTATGCAATCATCTGTGATCCTCATGAATATCTTAATTTTATTAATCATTTAATCTTTTCTTAAAACTTAAAATCGATTGACTGATTACTATAAATTACGGGAATGGACCGTGGTCCTGATGAATATCTTAATTTTATTAATAATGTGTCGGTTAAATGCGAGCAAATACGGTTTCAGCACTGTGTTTCGCTCTAGCAGTACCCTTTGATAGCATTTCGATCGTTGCCGAATTACGGGAATTTTAAAAGGGCATTTCTGATTGCAGTGTTGCCGCAAAATCCCACAAGAACCTGATGACCGTTTCCAACTTGGGCGTTTGCTTCGGGCCCACGCTCCTGAGGCCCGAGGAAGAGAGCGTCACGGCCATCATGGAAATCAAGTTCGGCAACATCGTCGTCGAAATCCTCATCGATAATTTTAATCGAGTAAGCATTTGTGACCCGTTGTTATTGCGATTTTGTGAATCGCTTTTAAAATCGTTGCCATTTTTTGTAGATTTTTAACGAAATTCCAAAGAGCAACGACGCCATCCGCAGATTACTGCCTCCGGTTCCGCCTCCCACTTCCGCGCTCTCGGCCCGAGCGCCCCACGCCATAGCCGCATCGCACGCGGCATGTTTTCTGAATGCTGGATTGGGCTCGGTAAGGCATTTGTGGTCGTCCACGGTTGCGGATAAAGGTTTCGTTACACTTACAAGATCGATTCCTGAAGTGTTTTTTCATTTGTTTTTCAGGTGCTGTCTTACGACGACTCGATGCTCGGAGGCATGGGGGTGAAGAGCAACTCCTCTCCCGGCTTGGCCATGTTCTCGCCGAGCGGCAATGGTCCTCCGACTCCACAGCCGCGTACCGGCCAAACGCAAGCCGTGCCGCTGACCGTTTACAACCCGATAGGTGGGCCGGGTTTCTCGTGATCACCTCGCGCTTCGGCATCGCTCTGTCCGGTTGTTCAGATTTCTCTTTTTCTTTCTCGCAGGTCCATCCAACAGCACGGGTAATAACGTGAACGGCGGATCCAACAGCAGCAGCAGCTTGGAATCCGTCAACTCGAAATCCTCTCGCGAGCTTAACCACCATCCTGCTCAGGGGCGGTTCCATCATCCCCCAGAAAGACCCTCTCATGCCCCTGAAAAGAGCAGTTCAAGGAGTAGAGGAGGACCGGACATCAGGTACGGCATCGAATGAATACCCGTGCTTTCAAAATCGATCGTACCCAAACTTGACGTATTTTGAAATACGAGCGTATTGCACGAGTTGCCAGAGATTTGTTCGGTTTAAGGGGCGATTGCACCATTGCAGTTTAACTCAGAGGTTAGATAACCTGGGGTTTACCTTGGGTTTTGCTTAATGTTGGTGCAATCGACAAAGTGTCGAAATGGTCAAGGTGCAATTACCTTCATCGGAGAAAAATAAGCGAATTTTGAAAATTTATTTTGAGAATGTCCCCTGATGCTTTCAAGACTGCCATAATTCATAATCTTTTTTTTTTTCACAAAAATTGGATGTGACTCGCAAAGAAAGGCATTTTAAAAATATTTCCACCCTTCATAGCGCATCGTCGATAACCTTATAAGGAAACTTTTCTCGCAAAATAATTTTAAAAATTTGTAGCGATTCGCAATGCAATTTGGAATCTGCGTACAGTGAGTGATATTTCTCTCTACTGCTTTTGTGTTATTCAGGTACGGAAGCATTGGGCGATATTTAAGCAAAGGGACCAGCAACAATGCGTTGTAAGTTCATTACAAATTTCGTTCTTTGTGTTGAATGGCAGGTGTCACAGTTTGAAAGTTTAAGAAATCAGACGAGTGACCATTTTATTGCGGTCGAGTTTGTCACAAGCTTCATGTTTGTTGCTTTGTTTATCATTGCCGATATAATTTAACTAAATTATGTTAATTTGTAATGCTGACCGTAGCATTTGGCCACAATTATCGTTAAAATTTTTATGCAGATTGCAGCAGTCGTCAGATTCCATAACGAGCATATCTTCTTTGGCAACGCCAAATTCAGGAAGGTAAGTTCATTACTCCAAATTAATCAGGTTCAAACTACTGCTTTATCATCCTTTTGTTTTGCTTTTGTTTAGGGTAAAATGATAACGCTTGATATGGCTGATCTTTTTTCCAGGCAAGTGCGAACCCTTTATCATTGCGTGGGAGAAAACCAATCTGAGCTTTCTTTCGAGCCGAACGAAATTATTAACAACGGTAAGTTAATCTAAACGACTTCATCTTGGAAAACACGCTTCTGTCTACGAGATTTTTAAATAATTAAAAAAATCAATGAGAGAGAGAGATGTATAAAAGCACTAAGAGCTTCAGCTCTTACGGCTATAAAACACAGTTAACAAATAATATTTAAAAAAATATGTGGAAATATAAACTTTAGATTAATAAAGGATTAATAAAATATATATGTGATTATGCGATGATGATGATAATGCGGGTTAGTAAGTATTAGATAAGTTGCATTTGAAGAAATAACAGTTTGAGCATTTTGGACCATTTTTGTGTTTCTTGGCTAAAAAACCGTTTCCATGTTTGCAGTCCGACCCTCGAAGGAACCCGGATGGCTCGAAGGCAACCTGAAGGGCGTGTCGGGTCTGATTCCCGAGAACTACATAGAATACCTGCCTTAGCCCGCAACAGCAGTCGGTTTGTAGAGAGGAAAAATACAAACGAAGATGCTGTGAAAAACATATTTCGTAATGGCGGTTGTACGTCTTCGCGTAGATTGAAAATTAGGAGAAGAAAAAAAAAACCAAACTATTCGCTTCGCCCGAAGGAAGTCCCGACGGTATTTTTGTAAATACGGTTTGTAACATATTTTCGTGCGTTATATAAATGCGTCCCGTGCGTGTGCGCCCGCTTTTCCCCCCGAGCTATGCAAAACGCAGCACTGCACTTTCGTTTTTTTAGAGCTGGACGCTCGGCGTATTTTGTGACCCCCGTTGGCGGCGGATCGTTCGAGTTGCCTTTTAGCCCTGCCCACTGCCATTCCAACGAAACCTGCTTTCTGCGTGCAGAACCGTGTTGGTTTTCAACGAAAGACGAGAAATGGTGAACATTTATTTTTTTGCAAATGCATTTGCCGAGCGGTCGAACGTGAATCGGGCTCGCATCGGCTTCCGCGGGCAACTCGACATCACCTCGGTGGAAGCAGACTACGCAGAAGATTTGATTCTCGGGGACTGCGGAAAATCCATCGCGACAGTTGCTGCAAACATAATCAGGGATCATTGTGTACGGTGCTGTATGTAAGGTCTTGCTTTATAATTAGGCCTGCGTAGCTTCAGTTTCGTGCGTTACAACTGTGGACACCTCGAGAGTCCACGACTAATTGTCTGCGGCTGAAACGGTCCAGGTCTGACTCCTTCCACGTTCCAATTGCTAGCAAAGAAGCACCACTTCCTGTCTTGCGTGTTTTGTGTAGCGTAGTTGCCCGGTCCTGTTTTTAATCTTATCGTTTCTTTGTCGATAACAGTTCTTTCCATTGAGCTCTGTCGACACTTGATCGCACTATCGCAAGCAGTGTCGAAGCCAGTTCTGCGATGGGTGATCCAAACTTCATCGGTTTCTCTTGCGGTACACTCATACCTCACTTTACTGCCTAGACAGGCTCATAAAAGTTGGCCTTATAGCGTAATGCTGTATAACGAAACATGATTTTACAAACAAGCTTAAATTACATAGGTACGTTCCAAACCTAATTCAAAAAATTAGAAATGACACAATGACAAATTTACTTTAACCCAGCAGAAAACTTATCAAGTTTGAGTTACTCGTCCTTATGTCCAGGGTTACACATTTATAAGGTGTAAAAAAGAGGATGACCATTTTGGATTCTAGTGACCTAAATGCTTTCATCGCCTAAAAGATCCATACACATGTGTTAGAAAATATCATGTTTTTCGGCCGTAAAATGAAACGCATAAACAAGAAGGCCGTAGAGCAGCTGTGTAGCCAGGTATGAGTATACAGAATGCAGTCCACTGCAGATTTTAAATTTACTGTTTTAAAAATAACTGCATAACCCCTTCCCCGAGTGAATTGACCGGATGTGATGAGCCAGGCTGCTGTACATACGCCGTTCCATTTTATATTGTAAATATTAGTCGTTGGCACAGCGTCGAAATTGGCCTCTGGTGATGTATCCGATGCCAAAGAAATCTCCATTTTGGTGTATATTTTATCGTACGCAGTGTTTCTTGCACAACAATGTTTCGATGTTTGTATATTTAGGGTACGTCGCTACTAACGTTGTCTGTACGAAAACGTTTCTGTGCAACTGGAGTTTACGGACTTGTTCCTCCTCATTTCATGGGCATTTTAAAATTGCGGCTTGTTGTAAACTGTAATTTTATAAGCACTTCATGGAATAAGGAAAATTGTATTTTACGCTAATAAGTAGGCAATGTCATGTTTGTATGGCAAACAATGAAAATTGCGACTTAAGACGCTTGAAAGTCAGTTACTACACTACTCAGGTAGCAAAACAGAGGATTTTACATTATTATTCCTTTTTTTCTAAAAATTTTACGTAAACAGCTGTTGTAAAGCTACATTTAACGTCAGCAAAGACATGGGCCTTTCTGTATTTTCTTTCTCTCCAATAAATGTTTTATATAAAGTAATTACGTTCTTATGAATGTTTAACTGACATTCCTACGCTACCTGGGTAATGACCATGGCTGAATTATGCTATAATGCTGAAAAAAGGCAGCAAAATTAATTTTAATTCAAAGAAATTGAAGAGATAGACCTGCTTTCCGTAAGCTCGAGTGGTTCAGGCAATGTTTAACGTCCATCGTGCGTCTATTTCGCCGTTTTTCGTCGACACACATGTTCACTAAAATTTCTAACGTTGACGCGCGCATTATGTGACGCACTTTTTTTCTTTTTCTTTTTTGTTGGAAATTTTAATTTACTGTACGAAAATTATTTTAAAGGAAATTAGTTGACTTCGCGACGCCATTTTGTTTTCGTTCCAAATGGAATCCAATATGCGTTCCGTTCGAACGAGTGACGTCACCGTTCCTTCCTGTCTCGTGAGATGGAACGATGACGTCACGGATTCTATTTCACAAATGGCCGCCTCAAAATAAAGAGGATCTTTTTAAAACGGATGGTTTTAAGGAAAAAAAATGTTTCATCCAACAGAAATGAGGTAAGCAATCCAGTCAGCTGGTACATGTATATTTGCATAAGATGTTTTAGAAATTCGTGCCGCGTTATTATATTTCGTGCGCATTTTCAAGGTTAAAAGCCACGTATGAGCAAAGATACTGGCCCACCTAAAGGTTTTAAAACAATAAATGCATTTTGTAAATAATTTTGGTTCAGCAAGTAGAAGTCCGATTTAAAATCGGAACAGCTAGTTTTGTGAACAATTTGAAGCACTTTCGAAAACGACCTATTCCGATTTTAAACTGGATATCTACTTGTTAACAAAATAATTTTTATATGCATATATGTGGGCCTGTTTCTTTGCTCGCAATTGTAGTAAAATTCAATATTTAACAAGATTCACTGTTTGGCCATTATTTCTTTTCAACATTTGTATTTTTTAACAAAGAACTTGTAAATGGAATTTGCATTGCATTGCATCCAAACTCAATTTTTATCAAAAATGTGCTTAGGACTTCATTATCCACTGTTAGCCACAATCACTCCAATTGTTATATGACACCTAATTTTCGGTGTGAAATGGTGGACTTCTATGGTGAATTTAACATCACGCAAAATTGGTTAACGACTCGTTATCAGCTAAACAACTGATGAATTGCATTGTCGATAAAGCTGTTTTATCAACAAGTAATTTTGACGGGCCAGGTTTTTTGATAAACCTCAGGTCCCTTGACCTCCCTGAATCCTTGCTAACATTTTAATCCATCGAATTATGTATTATTACATGTATTTGAGAAACGTTCATTTTTAACGCTAACAGCTGCGTTTTTGAAAGAAAGTATCTGTGGTACTCTTTATGACAAGGGCCCACATCTTCGATTTGTAGTTATTGTCATGATAAACTTCATCAATCTTGTAAATGTTTTGGGAAAAAAATATTATTATTTCGCCATACTAATTAGTTAATTATTTATGAATATTTTTACAAATTTACGCAAATGCGTCACTAAAGTTCAATTACAACACGTTTAGGTACATTTAAGAAACCCTTAATTCATTTTTCTTAGTTTACTCCATTAATTAATATAATAATAGGCAATATCCCAAGAACTAGGATCAAAGATGTTTGCCCTTTTCATGTATAGCGTCACATCTGATTCACTTGTTACCCAAAACATCTTTAAGGAAAAATTGGCATTGGTCAAAATTTATGTTATTAGACTGAACTAATTCGCATTATTTTGTATCTTGGGAATGCAATTTGAAAACAATTTAGCTGTTACCCGTGTGTTCATAGACTAACTCATCTTGTGTTGAATGTGTTGACTATGCGATCATTGACCCGATGTCTGTCCATAAGGGATCAATATTATGCATTTTTTTCCTCTTTCTCACAAATGCATTTTCATAGATCATTTCAAATAGCGTAATCGTGATAAGCAAGGTTTGTTTATATCTGCATTGGAGCAATTCAAAAACTATGTAAAAATACCTAAAAGAAGTATAATTTATCTAATTTTGTTCAAATATTTTATTACATATGTTAAAAATTCTGCATCGGCAAAATTAATCCTAATGAGCTTAATTAAATACATTTCACTTATTTATAAACAATCCTAAGCATGCGAGTTTTTTTCAATAATTGCTTCAAAATCTTACCATTGCAGGTAACTAGATGTTGAAATGATTTGATAGGATCAAATTGAGAGGGACTTTATTTTTCAACGTTTAATGTGTACTTAAAATGTATGTCCGGTTTCTTGGGATGATTTAACGAAATAATCCAAGTGACTTCCACAAAATAGTATTTTTCACCAACTAATATTTAAGCAGATGGACCATAATATACATTTAATTTCTTCTTTTTTTAAAAATCTACGATCGTTCATTCCTTGTGGTGCCTGTTGAAACCTCTCGAAAAAGTATATTTTTCGCTAAATTTTATTCAGGTCAAAATTATTGGCCGTGTAATATGCATAGTTTTAACCTCAAAAGTTAATACATTCCATTTATTAATAATCTGTTTCTTGTATTTTAAAGCGCTTTTTTATTGGATTTTTATTACCAGTTGTATGGCGTCGAACTAATCCCAGTTAACTAACTATCGAGGTTTTATCTTGGCGTTAAAAAAAATCCGCGTTTTGAACATATTATATTAATATGTTCCCCGATTGGCTTAAATTTCGTTCCTGTGTTTCGATTATTCAACGAATTAATTCAGATATATTGTGTTTTTTTCTCGTCTTTGTACATAATAGAAGTGACATTTATCTCGAGTCTTGTTTTTTCGTCCTAATTGGTTGTGAATAAAAATGTTGTTCTTCAGTTAATCGAAACTAATAATGATGAATCTTGTTTCACGTTTTTTTATGTTTTTTTTTCGAAACAATGTACCGAACCTGCTGACCAGTTGACATATGGTCAAGAATCGAACAAATGAAATGGAAAAACTGAGGTAAGTATCATGGACACCTTGTTTGGTGAGAGAGAAGTCATTGAAAAAGCGTTGGTTGAAACTGAGGTATTTGAAGCCCTTGGAAATATTTCAATTAACATTAATCATTCTTGTTTTTATGAATCCTCAAATGTTCCATTACATCAAATAGTAGTATTTGAAAGGAAATTTCCCTAAAAATGAAACAAATGTTCGAATTATTTCCTCTGATTGTTTTTGTAAAATTTAAAGTCTCCAATTTATGTTGTTGTTTTTTCAATAAATTTTGAATAAATAACTAAAAACGATTCCCAGCTCATAGTTTTTTTTAATGTGTAAAGTTCAATTCAGTAGAATTAATGCATACCTATATCGAATCTTGAAATCGTAATTTTTTTAAAAATAAGATACATGTATGAAGAGGACATTTAAGTAAGTTTTATTTCAATTTATGGGTAGTTACTTTTTATTTTATTCTGCTCTTAGCATGGATGGAAAGTGAAGTGCAAAGATAAATCCGTTTAGAATTTTCCATAATTATAGTTTTCATGTTCATGTAGGACAACCCTAGCATTTTACAAATATTTCACAAATATATATATACTTTTTAGATTCACGATTGCTGACAGTCTGACAGAAAACTTTATTTGGGCATTCGATCTATGTTAAATCTCATTGTGCATTACAATGACAATTTTCGTAAAATTTTGAACGATTTTTTAAAGGCATTTGACATGTTCTTGTCATGTAGAAGTAACTGTTAAAGCAAAAACATCTCTCAAGGGTTGTTCTGCCCCTTCACCATCACTCCTAAAAACGACAAAACATGGAAATTACACAAATAAAAGAGTATTATTTGATTTCTTCAACATTAAATGCGGACAAAAAAAAACATCACATTTGTTTTGGGGGATTCTTGCAAAGTTCCTCCCTTCATGCCTTTCAACCTTCAATTTTGTGTTTTTATATAGTAATTGTTTAGCGAGAGCACAGAACAGTATTTGTGTGTATATAAAAGATTTTTAATGTCAATTTAGAGCCAGTTGCACCATTCTAGGTTAAAAGAAAGGTTAGCTAATCTGGGGTTACCTGTAGCCACAAGTTAACCTAAGATTAATGAGAAATACAGGTTTCTGGCCTAGCAACAATAGTAGTTATTTACATATTTTTGTAAAAAACTGTTCATAAATACAACACTTTTTTTAAAAAAATACTCAATCACATTTAAAACTTATCTCATATTTTACTATAATAAAAACACTTATAATTTTCTTATTTTAAAACTTATTGAAAAAATGACACCTTGTGCACTGAGAATTCGTTCTCTGTGGTATAAATAACGGTGCCGATTTCTTCAATTTTAAATAAAATATCTTACAATATTGTAAGATTTTAAAATTATGTTATTCTTTTCAAAGGATTTAAAAGTTTGCAATTACCGTATACGAATTAGTTGTTATAAATTAATTTGCTAAAATAAAATAAACAAACCTGTTATGCTTTTACTTTTTGAAAAATATTTTGTTTTCAAAATAAAATCTTTTGAACAATTCAGATGTGGTGATAAATAATACTTGTCATCGTTCTCATTCAATTCAACGCAGTATACAGTACTGGCCACCACATCTATATTCATGTCTATATATTATATTGTTTATATCATTCACTCAAGAAATAATAGAAGTAGAAACAGCTATCTGTAAGTGTTAAAAAACCCCTTCATGCTTTGTTTCAATTCTTTTCTCATCTCAATATACAGTACTATAGGCTACAAATATGGCATGTAGCCTATTCCATGGTGTGTAATGTATAAACCCATGTTATTTTGTTAAGTTTTCTTATTCAACAGTTAGGCTACCACTGCATTTCGATGGTCACCATCATTACTGCCAAAATGAATTAGAGCCATGAATTTAGGTCTTAGGGCCATCCTTTGGAAGAGAATTCCATCGACCAACAGCGTGAACGTATTACAATGTTTTAATCGTTAACATTCACCCCTTTTTATTTCAGAAATTTATCCATCCCGTCTAGATACCTCGGGTTTAGGCTAATCGACCGTTAAAGAGGGACGATTAGAAAGCAATGACCAAAGCAATCATCATATGCATCATGGGCAAGGGGAAATTTAGCATGACCAGGAAATCGTGAATCGGGCTAAACAAAGACACCACCGTCGGGTAAATATTTGCCCGGCTTCGTTCCGATTTGTTTGCTTTCAGAATTCTCAAAAGGATTCGTCTAAAATTCAACAGAAATCGTCTTTTAAGTAACGCTGGGGCTCTCGGTTCGTTCTCGTGACGTCACCGCCTGGCAGCCGCCATCTTGAAAACGTCATCTTTAGAACGTTCGCCATCTTGAAAAAGCCGTATTTCCATGGCAAGTTCGATCGCGCACAGACGCCAGGACCGGCCTGTTTCGAGCAGCTTTTTTCCCCCTGCGAGCCTCGCAAACCGTAAGTAAGCCGCTTCTGAGCATCTTTATCGCATAATTCGAGGTGCGAAATTGGGAGCGGAGCGTCTATGTTCTCTTGGCGTATGCATGCTATACAGACATGTATTCTGATGCTCTGGCACCCCATGCAGTCCATGACCCATATTTTCGCTCTCATTGCGACGCAATTAAGGCTCCACCCTGCCGGCTTCTCCCGACGCAAATTAAACACGGCAGGCCCAATATTGACATTTCTGGGTGCAGAAATTGTCGCAATTTTGTAACCGCGTTTTATGCCCTATAAAAGGCTATGGGAATGAAAAACGCACGTATTAAATTTGTACGTACGAATCGCCCAGCCCCCAAACGCGAATTATTATCGATTCGTGCGTGGTTTGCTATAGGAAAATAAACCAATGAAAACGAGACCCAATTCGAGCGATTTTAATGGTGTTTTCATTTGATCTGTTTTTGTTCGTAAGCGAATTCGAGAACGGAAGCAGCGCGTTCCGAAGCGGAAGTTAGAATTCTGTCTCGTGCCACCTGGGTTTCGGTTTGCACTCGGTCCTGGGATTCCTCGCCCGAAATCCCCACTAGGCTCGCGTGCTGCTGGCGTAAAACCTAAACGAATCCAAGGTCTTGCTTTCCTCCCTCTTGCTTCTCCGGGTTTTTTTTGTTGTTCTGGTTGTTGTAGTATTTTTTTAAACCTCCATAGCAGAATAGCGCTTGTGACTGTCACTGTCATCAGCGGCGATTTATCCTGGCTTTCATTCGTCCGACAATGGCTTTAAAATAGACGACTGCAGCAACCAGATGTGTCGTTGCTCAGTGCGATGTGCAGGCTGCGCAAACGTGTTGGATTTGGGTTTTCTGGTGTTTACGGTTTGGGCCGAACGGGGTATGGTTGACCCAAAACGGGGTTGGTGATGAGCGTGCCCTCCTGTTAGACGAATTTCACGTCCCTTTTGCTGTGGGAAATTTCGCGGGTTTTTTGATCCGAACGCATCATAGATGGCGCTGTGCTAAGGGATCTCGTAATTCTTGACCGATGATTGGTAAAAGCATGACCGATTTAGCACGGTGAACGATAGTTTTTAGAAAAAGTCATGTCGTTGTCGACCTGGCGTGCGCCCACCCCCACAAAAATGATCGTGATTCCACCCCTCCTCACCCTTAAAAATATCCTGGGTTCACCTATAACCTGTATAGTAAAGGTTTTCAGGTTGATTTAATCAATCGGCCGATATGAAAGTTGTGCCCCCATGAGACCTGTGCCAACCTTAATTCTGAACCCTGCGCACGTCTGTTCTTGAAAATAAACGTATAGGCCTATGCCCAATATGCAACCATTTCTGCTACACAGTTTTGCACAAATTACTTACTAACAGTGTTTAATTTGTTTTTCACCATGTAGAATTAATTGGTCGACCTCTGTTGTCCTCCACATTTCACGTGTTTTTAAAGTGGCTCATTGAGTTGCAACAAAATGAACTAACATGCAAAAATGTCAAATGGAACCTCCGAAAACTGGGCATTTCTGTTTTTGGAGACTCCGTTTGGTAATTTTACATGTTAATTTAATTTAATTTTGTAACGTAATGGGCCATTTTAAAATTATTTGAATTGTGGAAGACAACGAAGGACGCCCAATTCTAAATGGTAAAAAATGAATTTAATAGTAATAATACAATTGTAAATGATTCGTGCAAAACTGTGTAGAACAAATTGTTGTATATTGGACATACATGTGTACAGTAGGCTATATTGGGTGCTTGCTGGGAGCCTTAGTCACTTTATTACTCGGGTTCAATTCAACTCAGTACCCTACTAGCAGCAAGTGATATTCCATGTGGTAGGGGGGTGTAATCCATCAACCCAATATTATTCAGTGATTGCCACCTCAATGGTGTGTACACCGACATCATTGTAAAATTGAATTTCCAGCAGCTTAAGGTTGTCCTTTGGAAGAGCATTCCAACGTCGAATGACATGCAGCAAAAATGACCAGTAGAATGGATCCGATTGTGCTCTGAGTTCCATAAGCTGGTTGGAATGACAGTTTCTACCAACTCGGCGGTTACGTTCAAAGATTCCCTCCATCAAATTACAATTACCTGATAAGGTAATTTTTTCAAAGAGCCCCATGCTTCGCAGGGTCTCCCATTGTAGATCCTTGATCATTTGGGTGACGCTCTCGTCTCGCTGATATTTACCAGTTACAAATCTTGCAGCTCTACGCTGCACCATTTCTAACTCCTGCTTTCCACCATCCCTATAAGGATTCCAAATTGGGCAGAAGTACTCGACTAGAGGTCGGATTAATGACAAATATCCTGTTTCTTTAACTTTTTGAGGACAATTTCGAAAAATCCTTTGTACAAATCTAAGACGTTGGTTTGCCACACCAGTAGTTTTACTAATGTGTGTATCCCAGCGCAAATCGTCCGTGATGGTGATTCCCAAGTATTTTTCACTGAGGCAAGGTTACTTGTGTGGTAATCTCATTTACTCCCTACTTACGCAAATGTGAGCAAAGAAACTGGTCCACCTAAAGGTACATGTATTAAAAAGGCATTTTGTTCATCAAGTAGATATCCAATTTAATATCGGAATAGCTCATTTGTCAACAGTTTAAAGCATTTAATTTAATGCACCTAATTTGATTAAAATTTCTTATCAATCGCTCAGGTGGAAAGTCTTAAAGCCGCAGTAATTTAACCATGCGCATGTTGTTTGGAACATCTGCTTGCCTTTACCCCTGTCACTATAAAAATTTCTACGGGGAATACGATGATCGGAAATTAAGAGATGCAATGGTAGTTAGTGTTTCACATGATTTGTTTGAAGCACGATGCATTTTCTTCTGTACAATTGGCGCGAACTTATGGCATTGCATGTTCAGTTTATTCTCCTACGAAATGAAATAGTTTTAATTGTTTGCAGAACGAACTATTCTGATTTTAAATTGTGTATCTACAAGGTGAACAAAATGCATTGATTTTTTTTATACATTTAGGTACGTGGCCAGTTTCTACTGATAGTTGGGTTTCATCAGAGGGGGAAAAAACCCTCAAGTCTTATGTAAACGTAAGAAACCTAAATAATACTAGCTTCCTTAAGAATAGTGGAAAGAAATTTAGGAAAATAGGAAAAATCCCAAGGTATCTAAAATAATTCTTCCTTTAATTTAAATAACAAGCTTTAGTATCACTGTCAATAGCTTGCATTTTCCTTTATTTTGTTTTTAAACGGGTTGAGAAATAAGGAAACACATGTATTTACAGTACGTGTATACATATTCATTGCAGTATATAGAATGGGTGAAACCATCCTCCTTGCAAATTAATTCAAATGTTATCACAAATTATTAGTTGCGCTCATGCTGAGCCGTACCTGGTGGGAAAACGAAAAACACTATTTAGGCCCAGGTCAATGAAGTTTAAAACTGGCATGGAATGGTAGTGTACCCACTGCCCATGGCGAATGTGAGTAAAATGAAATTCAAGAGAAGTTACTCAGAACTAACGCAATAAAATATTGAATAGGAATCTGTTGGTAACAAACTTAGTAACTAATTCTCAAATTATCATCTCCTTAAATTAGCATCACTCTACCCTAAAGGAATAATTAAAGGAAGAAATTGGTGTAAAAACGGGGGGAAACGAGGTGTGCAGTAGATGTTTTAATTGCTTCCATTCCATGAATGAACGTGAAAAATTTGGCGTATGGAAGGTCAAAAAGCTTGAAAATCAAATCTGTCCCGATTTTCATAACTTCCATTTCTAATTTTTTTTATGTGGATTTTATTTTTTGAAAAATATAAAGCATGACACATTCAAACAATGTTAATGTGGAGCCTAAAATGAATACTGTGATCAAGTATGTTTAGTTAAACGACACATTTTGTCAGTGATAGTATAATTTCAATATTTGAAATTTCATAACGCATTATGTGCGAGCAAAAATTTCCTAAAAATCCAGAAAATGTTTGAATATGTTGACTAAAGACGACCATCCACATTTTGTGCTTTCCATCTTGGGTTCATCTTAAATGATATTATATATTATCCAAAAAGAGCTCCTAAGGGTAAATTATGAATAATTAACTTTTTGGAGTTCCCTTAACTCGATAATTTTAAAACTATTTTTGTATGAAATCCATATAATGCTTGATTAAGTTTTTTCCACAACAAATTGTCCTACTGGGTTACTTCAATTAATAATACATCAGAACACATTTCATATTAAAATGTAAGGCTAAAATTAATAGTTTGTGATCTCGGTTTCCAAAAAATGTTGGCCTACAGCATTCTATTAATTAATATTCGTCGGTAAATTATTATAGATAAATATATGCTATACTCCTTAAAAATTCTTGAGTGCGTGTATTTTTCTTAAAAATTTCGCCGGTGGCATTGCCTAAAATTATATTAAAAAAATGTCCTAAAATTACTAGTATGCTGTCGTGTGATATTGACGATGAGGCTGACGTTTAGGTGAAAGCTCCGATAACGAAAACGCCTATCAAGTGCATTTATTGTAGTTTTGTGGTTTAAAACAGATGCCTCCTAACGGATGACGTCACTGGCATACTAGGATTACTAACATGATCACTAGCGTTGGAAGTGCTGAGAGAAGACTACTTATTACCCCCCGGCGCAGGTTGATTGCTATTGACCCGGCCATTAATGTATGTCTTCTTAAAAAAATAATAATCGTAGTTAGAAACGGAATGTTAATTTTTGTTGTATAGTTTCAAGGAAAGTCAAGGTCGTTTGGCAGAGATCGATGTCCGCTGAACCTCGATTAGCTAAAGCGCTTCAGCTAGAGATGGAGATGGGTGATAGGCGCGTGCGAGGGCCGTCCATAAAGGTATTCCTAGAAGGTATGGCGAAAGGAGGGAGTTTCAAAGACGTGTAAAGTTAAAAATTTTGAGTTTTTTAATAATCTTGATTTTAACGTATAATGGTTAAATCAAACCCTAGGTTAAACTCTAGTTAACCAAGTAAAAGTATTGTACTACAACAAGTTAGCATTTAACCATGGGTTAACGTTGACATGGCTCTAATGGGCAAGGTTGACCTAAGGTTTGTACATATTACATACGTTATTAACCCTAGGTTAACGTGTGGTTACTTATGAGCACAAGTGTGTTTTTGCTGCACCGTTTTACTATAGAGATTTTAACCCAAGGTACAGTAAACATAAGAGATAGCCTGTTGCATTAAATTAGCTGGTTTAACGTTAATCCATGGTTAAATGGTAACCTGCTGTAGTGCAGTGCTTTTTCTTGGTTAACTAGATATTAACCTAGGGTTTGGCTTAACTATTGTTGGTGCAACAGGCCCTGAATAACGTTAAAATCAAGTTTTTTAAAAACTCAAGCTAACCTTTAATTTAACGACTATTTTATCAACGCAAACTTAATTTTCCCCTGTGTTGAATTCAATCGTAGCCTCGTATAGTTTTAAATAATACTTTATTTTATCGATGCATAAAAATAAATGAAAATGGAGAAAATTCAAAATGAAACCTTTAAAAGGTTCGGAGGTGTCATTTTGAATTTTGTTTTTAACAAGAGGGTGTCTTTTCGGTTCCAGGCCTTCTGACCAGTTTCTAAATTTCGGGTTTTTAGTTAGTAGGTTAATTATTTTGCAAACTTATTTATATGAAAAATCTTATTTAAAAATGCTGCTAACAAATGGAAAAACATCCGCATGCATAATGTGTCTCGGATCATCGATTTATTTAAAGTAAATGAGAAAAAAAAAGACATTAGTTGATATTTTGTTGGTTAAAACCGTCGAAAAGTCATTTATTGTAAGCTTTTTTTCATCATTGGACAGTTACATGTAAGTGTGAAACAATTTTGCCAAACATTTTAACGCAGCCTGTTTATCCACTTCAACGTTTATTATGCGAACAACCGTGTTGATAAGCAATTAAAATTAAATAATAATTTATTCCAAATATAAACTTTGATTAAATTATTAAAACTACCGTATACCCACGTCGCGAAATTGTTTAACATTTTAAAGAAAAAAAACATTGAAAAGCCCTTGATGTTACGTTACCATACAACTACAACTACAGTAGGTCTATATATATTTAAAAATGACCCGGTTATTCGGCGGATTTCTCTCATTTTAGAATTTTTTCTCGTATTAATAAAGGGGGTATTTTGAAATTATCAATCAAAGTTGAAACCCTGGTGGATGACCAATTCCACATTGGGGAAAAAAAATTGAGCAATTATAGTTAGTATTTAAGGCAAAAAAATGTGCGAGTAATCTTTTAGCACGACCGATCCATGCTACAAGAATACGGCATCGAAATGTCTGTTCTAGGTCGATCCCCCGATGTTTTGCCTTAAAACTCATCAGTTTCTAAATCCTCGGCCGCCATTTTGAAAGCTTGGATATTGCGTGTTCCTACGCGCTCTAGACTCAGTCCGTTCCACATATTCCACCTTCCCGATTCTGCGCTGTTTAACGCGTCGTGTGACACCCTTCCGATCTCGCCGTTGCTCGGCGAGCGAAGGCAACGTTCCCGGCGTTTCGATCACGGTCAGTACCTCCGCAATATCCGCGAAAAGTAAGCGAAATTTCGCTTTCCAAATCTCGCCAAATTGCGATCTCGGGGTTTTTGGAAGCGCGGCCGCCATCTTGGCGGAGGTGACGTCACGGCGCGCGCCGCGCATGCGCGCTCCGAGCGCTCGTTGTTGTTTTTTTTAAATCGTGAACTTTTAATTAAAAAACGTTAGTTTTATTTAAACTTTCGGCGACCTGGCAGCGCCCGTCCGTTTCTCGAAAAACGACACGACCGAGGTTTTAATTTTTTTGGGGGGATGTGAAACTGGAAGCCGTTTTTGCGCCTGCGTTCCAAATTCGCGGCCGTTGGCCGCAGGGTGGCGCGGCGTTCGCGACATGAGCGCCGCCGCCAGCCGAAGCGTTGTAAGCCGTCAGCCGATTCGAAACTATCCGTGAGGCTGTGTTGTATTTTTTGTGAAATAATTATTAGTAGTAAACACGTGTATTTATGACTTGAGTTTGATGCATAATTTGAATGATGAATGAAAACGAGACGACTTAAAGGACGCTTCGTACGCAGAGTAAGAACAATTACTTTTATTTCGTCCTGATATATTCGGCCATTTGCGGATAAAAGCGCGATTTGCTCATTTTTGAGATTAGGCTTATTGCACATTTTTGCGAGTTTTGATTTTCAACTCAATTCAACTCAGTGCGTATCAACGAGGATACACGCAATGACACGTGGACCAATGCATCATGCATGTGGTAGTGGATCAGTGGATCCAGGTTTTGCAACGTTTACTACTTCTGTAATCGATCAACCCATTGTTATTCAACTTGTTCAGGCGATTTCACCGCGTAGGCTATTATTGTGGGCTCCAATTTCGTGGATCGGGTATTTCTTCGGTGACTTTGTCGTAAATTTGAAAATTTCACTCGTATTTGTTTTTACTGAACAATTAAGAGAATCGAAGATAAAAAAAAAACCCCACCCACGTAAACACGTCAGGTGTAGCCCAAAAGCCACAATCATAAACTAGCTTTTGGCAAAAATGTCGAATAATTGTTAGATTTAAATATAGACAAAAATCCACGATAAATTAATTAAATTTGAGAGAAAAAAAATTGGTCCATGTTCTTGAATTGATGTACAGTATAAAATGAACCGATTAAACATACTTAATGAGCATTTTGACAAAGGGGCTCAAATTTTCCATCACATGCCTCTACACGGTCCTTCAGATGCAAAAAAATCGACCTTTCTTATTAATAAATATTCCCATTTTAAGTCATCCTTATGTTTGTTAGGGATAGTCAGGGAAGTGAATTTTAAATTTTAGCATGAACCCTGTAGATTTCACGTTGGATCTTTCTGATAAACTGAAATGGAATGTTTGCCAATAATAATTATCGTGTCCCACTGACTAGTAATGAAAGAGTTGTGATTTTTGGCGTAATGTTGCATGTATTATTTATTTCCACCTGCGTTTCTGGAAATTGAAAAGTTCGTAGAATAAACGTTCATAAGCAGACCCTGCACGATCATTACTTATGATATCGTTAGTCATGACATTACCAACAATCATTACTTGTCTGCCGTGTTGGCGAACATTCCTTCATTACTGGAAGGATTTCCAGTAATGATGGGGACTTAACATGATTGTGTATCCACTGGAAAAAAAAATCAATATGTGATTCTATACTGATATCTATATTGACGATTTTATGTGAAGTGCTATCTACTATGATTCGATAATGATATCAGTATATAATCATACTGATATTAGTAGAGAATCACATACTGATATCGCTATATATATACTGGTTTTTGGGACTACTAATATCAGTGTGGTTAGTCCGTATGGATATCACTACATTTTTTACTAATATCATTATGCCTTCACTACTTGTCAGCGACCCTGGTGATCTTTCCACCATGGTCGCTGGCGAGTGATGAAGGCATAATGATTGTTGGTATTGTTATGACTCATGAGTAATATATTTTCATTAGTAATGACATTTATACCTTCTGGGCATGGCATTACTATAATTATCCTGTATGGCAAAGTGAAATGGATTGTCTGACATGGTATTCACTATGAGGGTGTACAGCTGACAAATAGTGGAGTAATGAATGCTGGCAATGTCATTATTAATGATGCCATTACTAATGATACCATTAGTGATGACGTTACACACAATCATTACTCCTATGTTGCCTGTCAACGATCGGCATAATCGGTACAAACATACTGATATTAGTGGAAAACTTATAATACTGATTTCACTAAGCATAGACCTACTGAAATTAGCTGTCCCAAAAACCACTATAATGCTGATATCACCAAGCATACTGATATTAGTTGTCCCAAAAACCACTATAATACTGATATCACTAAGCATACTGAAATTAATTATCCCACAAACCAGTATATGTATACTTTGATATCTGTGTATAATCATACAGGTATCAGTGTGAAATCACACTGAAATTATAAGAATCACGTGCTGATCTTTTCTTCGGGGCTATGCTAACTTGCTGGGAATGACACCTATAACACGACCATTAATAATGTCATTAGTAATGATCGAGTGAGCTTCTCCCCTGGTATTAATTTCGCTGGCGTAATCGTTTATAGTGAAAAAAAAAATTCCCCATTTTCTACCGTGAGTGGAAGCGCGTGCGGCTAACGGCTTACGATCCTACGGCTAACGCTCCGCTCCGCCGGCTTACGTCGACACGTGCGACGCGCGTCTTTGGCCGAAGCGCCTTTTAGCACCAACCCGACACGTGCTCCGCCATTTTTGTTGTTAGACGGAACCGAAGAGCGATGGATTTTTGCGCTTAATTTCCCTCGTCTTCTGCCCCGCGTCCCTCTCGCGGCTGGCCGCCGTTTCCGCGCCCGTTTTTTTCCGCCCTGGGAACCCTCCGTCGAGCGCGCGGATCCCCCCTGGGACTCCGGTGCTTCGCGGCTTCACCAGAGGCGTTCGCGATGCCTCCGCCAGCATCGCTCGGCGAACAATGCATTCGACCCGCTGGAAACGGAGGCGAAAAAGGCGATCGGTAGCGATGGAAAACCGGTGAAAAGTGAGTAATTTAGATCCGGGCTTCGGCTTTCTTATCACATCCGTTACCTACCAGGCTATCGGCCTGTTTCAACCCCCCTTCCCCATCCTCCCCCGTAGGAGTAGAGGGCTATCATCGACCAGTCTCTCCTGGCGGTCGAATGGAAACGTTCTAATCGTTTGTTTTCGGCCGAGACAAGCCCCTAATCGGCCGTTAAAAGCCTGTCGGAGCGTTAATCGACGATCAAGATATCTTTCGCGACGTCCTCGAAGCGAAATATTAGTTTGGAGGCCGTGAGGAAGTCCGATATCGAGCGCGGAATGGGACGGGCTGGGCGAGTTCGTTGTTGAGAACGTCCCCGGGCGCCATTTTGTTTTCGCCCGGATGAATTATCGAAAATGAAACTAATTCAGACGCCGATTTCTACCAAGGAGTGCGCCCAGTGTCTCCCGCACCCATCGGCCGCGTGAAGCACGCGTCAGATCGGGAAAGCTCGGAGTTAATTTCGCTAAATTTGGTGGCTTTCAAATATTGGTTTTTTGCCTGTCCCAACATGGCCGCCTGCTGGCCGTAATAGTCGATGGTCAAAGCCTACCTGCAATGACGAAATCTTTCCAGATTTAATTAACACAGTTTTAAGGTTTTATTTCCAACGTGTAATTTGCTGGTTTAGTTAGACGGGCAGATTGTTAGTTTTGTGCCGCATTCACCTCGGCGTTCTGCGGGCAGGATGGCGAATTCGAGGCCAGATGGTTTTGGACGCCATTTTATGTTAGTTTCTGGTAAAGATTTCCAATATATTTTTTTTTTTTTTCTCCCGTACATGTAAATCCTATTCGCTATCTGCTAATAATGCCTACAATTCCCTGTGATGTGTCACGGCCTTTGAGACGCTTGGAAGCTTGCAACTAACCAAATTTTAAGCGGAGTAATGGGAAGTGCTAAAGCAAGGTGGTCAAACACTTTAACCAAATCATGACACTTCCGGTCAACGTGCTTATTGATATGTTGCGTTTGAGCTGTTTTTATCGTAATTCATTGATCATTAGATTTCGTTACTCTTTCAGTTTGCAATTTAGCCATTTGCAAATCTCGTGCTTATTGACATTTCTTATGATTTTAATGGTTTTCAAATGACGTTGAGTTGCAATTACCGATGAACATTTCTGCAAATTTGTCAGCTTTGCAGTAGGCTTTTCTGGAACTTCAAAAACTTGGTTTTTGACGAGGCTTTAGGACGCTTTTTTTTAGCTGATGACTAGAAATTTACCAACGTAAGATCTGGCTAAAAACCAAATTTATGGTTTTTGGTCAGTCTAACCGAGCAATTGCCACCTTGAATCAGGCAAAAAAAGGTTAACATGGGCCCGCTTAAAAATTCCCGAAAAATATAGTGATATTTTGGTATGGGTATTTGGTCGATTAGACTAGTTATTTGGATAGTAGTTTACTGGCGAATTGTTTTGTATAGTAACAGAAGCAGTTTGGAAATGTTTTAGAAGGGAGGCTTTAATTTTTGTTGCATTTGATGCTATATAAGTAGGCCTACGAAATATTTATGAACTTTATATAAGAAGATGATCAATTGCAAAACATTATTATTGAAACCTGATCTAATTACGATTTTTATCCGTCACTACTGAAGTAAACATAAGGAGTGTGATATGTCGAAATGCTCCATGATAAATCAAACTTGATTGTTTATTAGAAGCGTTATAGTAGTCCAAATGAACGTAGTTGTGCGAGTGGTGCTAATTGTGCAAACGTTTCTGTTGTAATGTTTAATTTGAAACTGATGTTTACATCTCATCGATTTTGTAGCTCATGTAAAAATAATTATTTATGGCTTTTGATTCGGTTAGTTTGGCATCAGCCTTGTGATGTTCCAGTGATGTATAGGCTACATGTAGATATTTTCAAACAGTTTAAAAGAAGTTCTTAAACAAAGTTAAATTGGGAAAAAAATCTGTTAATCGAGCTCTAATTTTTATGAACATCTTGCCAGCGGCGTTTCCTTCTTAAACAAAAGAAATTTTGTAAAAAAAAAATTACACACTAGCTCTTATATTGTTTATCTAGTTTTTTCAAAACAAGTCGGCTTATGGCATTGGCTTTCTTATCAACATTTTAGTAAATAATTAGCTAAAATAATACCCTTGAAAAACGAACTGTTTCTACAATTGTTTGTCTTTCTCTGTGTTATTCAGCAAATTTAATTTGTTATTTGCCCAGGTGTTCCTTCATTTTCACGATGATTTAATGACTTCGAAACAGGTGTTATTTGTATGAATTTTTCATTCATGTGATTGTTATTTAGTGGAGGAAATTGTACCTCAGCACGGATAGAACGAAATTTGGGAAAATGTTAAACTGCACACAATCTTTATAATTATCCTGCGTTTTCATTTGATATTAAAGCTTAGTGGCAGCGTGTCCACCTTGTATTCGGGAGACCAGGGTTCAAATCCCAGGTCAGCTATCCTAAGTCTAGTTTTCATGGTTTCCACAATATTTCCAGGCGAATGCCAAGAATCAAAATTCTTAGATATGCATTACGTGGTAGAGTAAGGAATATATCACGTAAAAGGGTTGATAAAATAATTTTTTTGCTTCTAGTGATTGTTTATTTACATTTGCCACTTGAACAATTCAGCGAATGTCTTTATTTGTGCCCCAAGGGTGGCCCTTGTAAAGTCGACGTGAATTTGATGCGGCTGCAATTTAATAATTGACAATTCGTGCTTTAAACAGGTTCTTGAGCCACTCGGAGAACCGAGAAATGTCAGGTAAATGAATTGTCAGGAAGTTACTTTGCAGTTTTTACATTTTGTGTGATATTTGAATATAAATCATTCCATGTTAGCATAGGCCAACCCTAATCAGAAAATACCCTAAGCATGCCCAAACGGCCATTTCATTTTTAGGTGTGGTTTGATAGGACAATTGTGTGTATTTACAACTACCAAATCCAGTTAACAGTTTGATTTGCACATGCTCGTGTCAATGCGTTTCAAGTCTGGAAATGTACGAAAAGTGATTCTGTTTTAAATGTTTCTTAAAAGGTGTACCACCAGTGCGTTTCAATTACATTTGGCCCTTCCATGTGAGCACATGCCATTTTGATCAATAGTTACTTGTTATGAAATCGGAATGTGAGAGCGCTCGCGCATGATTCATCATGTTAATAAACGTTTATTTTTTTTCTCTAGGCTTTCCAACAACACCATGGCATCCTCTGCTAACTTCGTGGCAAGGCCTCCCCATTTGCCCGAAGAGATGCCGAGCCAATTCGAGGAGCGTTTGCCGCGCATGAAGGTTACCGCTCGCAAGTCGACTCACTACTTGCGGAATCGAGGACCTCAACTGCCAGGCGCCAAAGCCAAAAGCGAAGCCGGGGATTGCGGTGGCGGTTCAACGAGCGGGATCCAGACCTCGTTTCTCTATTCTGCATTGTGCTTGCCCTCGGACACAATTTCTTTAAAAGGCGGTGATGAAAGAACCGATATTCCTGCAGAGGTTTCCGTAGCAGAACCGCCAACACTAAGTGCCTTCAGTCAGCCACAGGATCATCAAGAGGGATCCGCGATATCGAAAAATAAGAATAGCGTGAGTCCAGGTTTGGTTCGAGCCACTGCCGCTCCAAAGGCCAGAAAGAGCTTTCCTCCTAGCTACAGCTTGCTTCGGCATAATAACGAATCGCCAACTCTCAGAAACCTTCTCTTGAAGTCGCTCGCAAATCCATCATTCAGCGACGGAGTTCCCATTTGCTCAAATCATCGGAACGTTGACGATGCTCTCGCCCCCGAGCTGAGGTACAGGTATTATACGACAAAGTCCTCCAACTCGCAAAGACCTCGTCGAGAAGCCACCATCAGCAACCTGAAGAGGTGTTTGTCGGCAGTGCCCTCAAATGGACTCCATGTGAAAAGCATTCCTTTGGTCGTCATCGATCGCTCCATAAAGAAGGTGTTAGACGAGAACGGCTTCAAGGACTCAACTGCCGTGATCTATCTTACCGAAGAGAGATCGCTGCTCTTTAAAAGACCGAACTGTTTTGCGCTGGTCGAGAACACTTCCGATTGCTGCAGACCAGAGAGGTTTGCAAGACCCGTGCCGGAGATAGAGGACAACTCTGGTGCCCTGCCTGAATTAACAGACAATTCTGCTGCTCTAGATGGATTAACAAGTAGTTCCGATGCTCTGGTTCAATTAACAGACAATTCTGCTGTATTGAATGGATTTACAGACAATTCTGCTCCTCTGGATGGATTAACAAGCAGTTCTGTTGCATTGAATGGATTTACAAACAATTCTACTCCTCTGGATGGATTAACAAGCAATTCTGTTGCATTAAATGGATTTACAGACAATTCTGCTCCTCTGGATGGATTAACAAGCAATTCTGCTGCATTGAATGGATTTACAGACAATTCTACTCCTCTGGATGGATTAACATGCAATTCTGCTGCATTGAATGGATTTACAGACAATTCTACTCCTCTGGATAAATTGCCAGACAATTCTGCTGCTCCAAAAGTATCAACAGGCAATTCTATTGCTCTGACAGAAGTAACAGACAACGCCGATGTTCTGATGGACTCGACAGACAACTCTAGTATTCTGACGGCATCTTCAGATAACAATGCTGTCCTGATCGACTTGACAGACGACTCTGCTGCTCCAACAGAATTAACAGACAACTGCAGTGTTCCGACAGAATTGCCGCCACTGTTGGAGGAAGAGATGTGGCCGGAACCTCCCAATCTGCTTTCGCAAGGCGAGACGGAGGAAGACATCGATGACGCTGTCGAGATGCCTGCACTCTTGCTGCCCTCCGCGGACGAGAAGGAACCGGAGGATCGGGAAATGTCGAGATCGCCTGAGATGCCCGTCCTGTGGCCCATCCACTTGGAAAACTCGGATGCCGATAAACGCTTTTTCCAGATGGGTGATGGGCCCATCTCGGAGGCGATGCCGCCCATCAGGTGCCACATCGGTCACTACAAGCGGGGGCCCAGGAGGAAGGGGGTGCCTCTGGGCTTCAAGCGGCAGTGCCCGAAAAGAAACACGAGTACGGAGGCTTACTTCCAGGGGAGATACGCATTTATGGCAGGGAAGAAGGTCCGGGACCCCAATTACAAGAGAGGAATGGGCACCGTCAAAAGGGCCTCAAGTGGAAGGGGACGTGGAAGGCCCCCGCTTCACGGCTTGAAGGCGATGAGGAGACCCAGCGGCAGGGGCAGAGGGCGCCCTCGGCTGTACCACAACACTCCTTCCATCGCGATGCAGCGCAATCCGCACATCGACACCATCGACGGAGTGGAGTTCTTGAGCTTCGAGACCGAGAGGGACCTGAAGGCCTTTATGAAGGCCCACCCATCGTACACTCTGGACGTCAGCAAGCTTGCGGACGCAGACTTGGAGCTGCTCAAGTTCCCCCTGGATTCAAAGCTGCCGCTGCTACCATCGATCTTAGTTTCCAGCCCCGTGCGCCGGCTAAGGATACGCGGGGAGCCCATCGTTCTGACCAAAACCAAAGACATCACCAAAATCAAAGGCTGGCGCCACAAGCAGTTTGCCAACTGCGATAAACCACCGATGCCTCAATGTGACGAAGAATACGCAATCGCCGAGAGAATGCGAAAGCAACTCGTGGAACGCTTCGTTTCTGCGGCACGGAGCGACACCCAGGCTCCCGCTCCCGTAAATGATGCTGATCCTAACGATGCCTGTCCCGCTAAACAAAATGAGCCAGAATTGGAGGCACTGGCGACAGATGTCGAGGCTGCGAATGTTGCGTCTACTTCAGAGGCTGCTTCGGTGGCCACCAAAGAGCCAGCCGTGAGCACAAACACCAAATCGGCTTTCGTAAGCGACTACCTGGACGAATTTCTTCGCACGAACTCCGAGCTGAAAATCGGCGTGGCCACAACCCTCGGCAGTGAGTCCAAGCAGAAGGACGGAGACGAAATCGACACCAAAGTGGTGTGGCCCACGAAGGACGACTACCGTTTGCCAGCTCCTCTGCCCTCTTTCGAAGACAACTATCCGTTCATCCTGGCCCCTCCGGTGAGGAGGAAGCGGCTGCCCGGGAGGCCTCCGAAGAAAGAATCGGCTCGCGTGCAGGAGGCCGAGAGAGTGAAGAGGAAGTACACCAAGAGGTCGCCGAAGCTGGTAGTCCCGGAGTTAAAGAAGGTTGTGCTGGATACGCCTAACTACCTGAAATCAAACAGGTCTGTATCATCGGCATCCGTTCAAACGGCACCCACAAGCAAGGTCAGCATCGATCCCGTGACGATGACGCTGACCGATGCCCAATTCGCGGCCGGCGCGGTGCAGTTCCCGGCGTCTCGGAACGAAACTGCCAACGCGGTGGATTCTTTGCCCCCGTTGGAGGAAATCGGTCGCATGTGCAAGCTGACCAAGGAGCCGCACACGGCTGTCCGGAAGCGGGAGCGCATGAGTCGGGAGTTCTCGAGGGTCATGGACAGGCAACACGTGGAACACGCTCTTCTCGCGCTGAAATTGAACCCTCACGCAAACACCCCGGAGTCTCCGTACTTCTTGTCCAAGGAGTTCCACAACCTGAGCGCGGAGGAGAAATGGGAGAAGATGATGAACAGCTCGGTTGAAGAAGATCCCTTTTCCATCCTCAACGACCTGGATCCGGAAGCCGAAGCCACCGGTGCCAAGTCGGGAACCTGCTCGCCCCGCAACCCCGGCAAGACTGGAAATTCAGCCGCGTCCAAGAAGTCGCCGACGTTCGCGAGCGAGGCACCGACCATCGCCTGCAAGGAGCCTTCTGTCGCGGGCAGCCGATGCGCCGAACCCCACTGCCAGCTCGGCTGCGTCTGCTCCAGCCTGAGGGCGGCGAAGAAGCGCCGAAAGCACTGCGGCCGGACCCAGTGCATGCTCTCGTGCAACTGCAAGGAGACGGACGCGCTCCAGGCACGCCCGAAGGAGGACGAGCCCGCAGTGAAGCCGCCGGAGATGCCGGTCAAGCGGCGCCGGGAGATTCGTCTGCCGGCCAGGCTCAAGGACTCCGTGTGCATGTGGAACCAGGCCTGGATGGCGACCGATTCCGCGCACGACGAGGACTTCAGCCTGAACCCGCCAACCAAGAAGAGGGGCAAGTACAACACCAAGAAGCAGAAAGAACCGACGCCGTGGAAGAAGCCGGCTGCGGACACCGTGCCGGCCAAGAAACCCGGGAAAGCGGCCGAAAGGACCGAGGCGATGAACTCTGTCGGGACAAGCCAGAACGCGAGGAAGACGTTCATCGCGTGCAGGTTATCGAGCGAAGCGGCAATGTCCAGGACCACAAGCTTGACTTCTCGGAAGACGTTCGTCGACGGGAGGCTCACGGATGCTCCGGCAGTGTCGAGGACCGCGGGTGTCCCGGTAATTTCAAGGACTGCAAGTGCTCCACCAATGTCGAGGACTGCGGGTGCTCCGGCAATGTCGAGGACTCCGGGTGCTCCAAATCTCCCGCCTGTGATAACGCCGATGACCGCCAGTGCCAGGAAGGGATTGTACGGCATGCAAAATAACAACTCTACCAGTCTTCAACCGCAAAAGCGTCCAGCCGATCAACCGAGACTGAAAAGTTTGCTCCCAAAAGCCGCGGAGGAATCCTCATCAAAACCGAACAACCAGTCGGTGCTGCAGCCTGCGAGGCGTCTGCTGTACAATCCCGATGGAAGCATTGCCGGAGTGCTGCGGTCAGCCGCTACCGCTCCGGCATCGACAGCACCGCCGGCCTCCCAATGCCAACCGCCGGCTTCAGGGTTGCCTCCCAGAAAGACCGCCCGTAAGAGCGTAAGCGTGCCTATGCCGTGGGCCGTGAACCAGAGGAAACTCATGGAGCAGCTGAACGCGGCCAAGATTGCGCGACAGGACGAGAAGAGCTCCACCGAAGACATTGTCAAAGACGTGGTGATGGACGTTATCAGGAAAGTTTCCATCAACGCGGAGCTCGAGAACGCTCTGGCGCGCAACCAAGGCAATCAGAGCGTGTCGTCCAGAGCCAGGATGTCCTGGAGGAAGCCGCTACCGTCCGTGGCGAAGACGGAAACAATTCCAAGAGGTGCGTTTGCAGGAATCATTTAAACGAGCGATTAATCTTTGTGAAAAGACGATGGCACGGGAATATAGGTCTTGCTCATTTGTTTTTTTCCTATTGTACGTCTTATAATTCGTTTATAAAATTTTAAAATCAAATTAAATGTTCTTTACATGTGCTAAATAGACTGGAACTGCTTTAATGTCTTCGTAAATATTTTCTTTGCAGTTTTCGAGGGATACGCTTTAGGGTCACTAATACTTGTTTGTTTTTTTTTTATTTGGAAATCTATATTAATGCTTAAAAAAATCGTTATAAAGATGAAAAATAAGATGGCTACCATGGTCAGCTCTTCGGGTGTTAATCTAGTTCGTAAAATGTCTCGAGTGATCCGTGCTAGAGTTTTCTCACGTGTCTCTGAAATTTTTAAAATTCAAGATGGCAGATGAAGGCTGAAATGTATTTGCAAAATTTGTTGTTTCGACACGACCTCTGTGGCGAGAGATGTAGATGTAAGTAATGCTCATTTGGCGAGGTCCATTTAGGTTAATAATTCCTAAGTTGCACGACTTTTCATTGATGGAAACTAGTCCTAAAACTTCTGGGTTCGGAGCCTTTAAATATTGGACACTTATTACCATCAATGCATTGTCTTCATTTAGGATCGTATGTTATTTTATAAGCACACGTAGTAGATAAAATGCACCTCAATAAGGATTTGGTTTAATTCGTTTGGTTTATATTAAAAAAATGTGTTTTTTTATTGAAGCAAACTGTGCACTGTGACAGTTTTTCTGTAATTTTTCATGAATTAAAACTGTAAAATTTCAACTGCGAAATCTGCAGATTTACGACAGAAATTTATAAATTTGAGAAAACTCGAGCACGAGTCTCTGATGATTACGGCAAAGAGTTTGAAAACAACGTAGCAATTTCGTGGCCTTTGCACGTAAACACGTTAGGCATTACTTTGTTTGCGTCTAGTTTTCAGTCATTAAATTTTTAAGTCTTGCGTAATTTTCAGCATATTTTGAATCGTCTGGGATGATTGTATGTGTATCCTCTTGAAGATAGTAGTTTGGAGGATGATGCTTTATTTTAGCAGAAAGCTAGAAACAGGGTGTCAAACAAGTCCTTAAAGTCCTAAAAAAGGTTCTAAAAAAATAAAAGTCCAGAATGTCCTTAAAAAATTCCTAAATATTCTATATTCAATATTGAAACCGTTATAATTATTTCAAATTATTACATAACCTGTGTAAAACGGATGCAGTTTGACTACTTAATTGAATTTATTAAATGTAAAAGTAGCCTTGTTTGAAAAAAAAGATTGATCAAAACTATACGTTATTCTTGTATTAAACGCGAAAGCGAATAAGGAATAAAATAATGCATCCTATAAATATTACCTTTTGAAAAACAAAATCCTTAATTGGTCCTAAAAATTTAATCTGAAAAAACCTAAATTTTAAATCTTCCGGATTGTTTTCCACTCTGTAGAAATGCCCACTGGGGTGCATGAAAAATGAATTTTGTAGAAATTACGGCCGATTAGTAACTAGTGTCTGTTTGAAAACATCCGCGCTTTCGCTGTAGATGAATGATGAATGTTTTTTTTTTCCCGGCAGACGAGAAAGATGTGTACAAGCGAGCGAGGCGAGGGCACGTCGAGTCCTGGAGACGGATCGTGATGCGGAAAGGCCTGCAGCACCTGAGCAAGCTGCTGGAACCAGTGGGTAGGCTGTGCGAAAAGAACAAAATGAGGGAGATCAAACTTCGCCACTACATCATCGACATGGTAAGCGCAACGTACCTTTCCTAATTCGCATCTTATCCGTGACTTTTTGTTTTTCATGATCCCGTTCCTAAAGCGTTTGTCTCCCCTCCCGGATTTCGTTTAGGCGACAACGGCACTCTTGCAACTGCGACACGATCAGCAATCCTTCCTCGAAACCAAGCGCGCGTTGATCAAGCACCGGATGGGTCTGTTCGCGAGATGCGCGCAACTGCTCAAAGGTAGGTGCATTCCGCGCGGACTTTTCTTTTAGCCCGTTACCTTAGCGGCGTAATAAATATTCGGTAAATCGATTTGAAACGCAGATGCGGAACCCGGACGTAAGAAGGAGGCGGTTGAAGATCTGGCCGATGAAATGCTGACACTGTCCAAAAGGAGAGCGGTAATGCGGGGTTTTTTTAAGTAATTCGTAATGCGGTTATACTCGTGCTCCGCTATACAACCTTTCTTTTATGTGGCGTTTTGCTCTAACGGCATTTCAGTCCGTTTCATGATGTCTGATAAGTTTTCCTACAAAACGTACTTCAAAAGTCCACAAAGTAATGTGGATTTTTCGCTATGATTTCAGATGATAGAGCCTTTAACTTTGGAGACGCTTTGCCGCTCGTCCATGCCGACAGATCTGTCTTACAGTTCGGGTACGTCTTCCGTATCTGTTGCCATCCTGATTCCGTTTTTCTCGTATTATATGCTCACTCGTCCCTTTCGATTCCTTAGTGGGCAGGGAGGCCATGGACAGGGAATTGTTCAAGATCTGGTTGGACGAGGAGGATTTTGCTTCGGACGGAAACGATTCCGATCTGTTGGGTAGCGAAGACGAAACCGCCGACGGTCGCGTGCTAGACGCGCGCCCGCTCACGGATTCCAACGAAAACTATCTGAAGCAAGCCTTTCTCTCCAAACCACCTTCCCTGAAGAAGAAGAAGATCAGAGCCGGTGAATTACCCGCTTCCAGCGCCGCCATGTGGCCGAAAACTCCGCAGCAGAACCTGAAGCCCGCGATCATGAAGACCATCAGGCTCAAGGCGCCCAGCAGCGGGCCGACTTGGATACCGCTGCACAAGTCCACGGAACGCTGGCATCCCGGCAAGGCGGAGATTGCGAGGAATCCGGCAGAAAAATCCGTCCAGCAGTCAGGTCCCGTGAGGGCTCTCAAAATCTCCCCTAGGTCCACCCCCGTCTTCGCAGTGCCGATCGGCCCCTTCGAGAAGCCCAGAATCCTGCAGAGAGCCAAGGTCGCGGAGAAGGATTCCGCTTCCAGACCGGCATGGAACGTGAAGCATTTTAAGTCGGTGACAATGCCGTCGACTGTAGGCGGTGCCTCGCTTTCCAAACCCGTGGTTAAATTGACTCCTCCCGGTAGCAGCGCGCTGAAGAAATCGACAGCTTCGGTGTCTGTCACAGGAACCTCGTCTATCACATCCGGGAAGATTCCGGCCACGCTTGGTAGTACCTCCTTGTTGAATTTGTTGAAACCTACAACTGCCATTCCAACAAGTAAAGCAAAGACGGGTGATGGAAGCGCTACGGCCTCCTGCTTGGACTTGTACGACAGTAGTACGCGTACGTTCAAGGCCTTAAACGTCGGCGACTCGAAGCTCAAGAACAGACCCAGCGCGCCTGTCCCGAATCCACCGAAACCTGCGCTGGAAACTAGTCAACACAACCTCAAGAGCATCATGCCGCCGCCTGTTGTCTTGAGCGTCCCGGCAACCGTAAATGCCGGTGCCGGCTCCAACTCCACACCTGTGACGGCTCCGTTTACGAGGCTGGCTCGTCCTGATGGCCCCCTCGGCGGCCCTAAGACACCCGGCCCAAACCCGGTCAGGACGTTTCCCGCAACCGCCCAGAACGTGATCGGCATCAACGGCAAGAACATCCCCATCTTCTGCACGCTCCCCAAATCCAACGCCATGGCCATTCCGGTCACCATCCCCAACCAGAAGGGCCCGTCGACAACCACGCTCCTGATCGGCGTGATCCCCAACTCGACGAGCGCCACACAGTCCGGCATCGGCACCGGTACCACCAACAGCCTCACAAACGTGGTCTCTAAACTGCCGGGGACGTCCGACAAGGTCACTCCGATCATGGCCATATCGCTGCCGTCGACCACCACGTCGATAACGCTCGATGGAAAAAAGCTGTGCTTCTTGAAGCCCGGTGCGCGGATCGTGCCCAGGATCGCAACCTCCGTCCCAGTTGCCGCCAAGAGTGTCACCGTTGCCACCACCCCCACCTCGGTCACGAGTACCACCTCTATGACTACAGGCTCCTGCGTGGCTACCACCACCTCTGCCAGCCCCTTGCTCTCGGCAGTGATCACCATCTCCGCAGCCAATTCGCCATCGTCTACGGTGTCCGTTCAGTCTTCGGCCACGAAGGCTCCCATCGTAACCGCAACGCCATCTGCCGTAATTCTACCTAAACCCGTACACCCCTTCGTTCCAACCCCCGCAGTGACGCCATCTGCCGCTAGGCCTCCCACCGCCACGCCGCAGGTGAGGCCACCGCTGCAGATGGATAAGTTGAGGTTCGTGGCCACCGTCCTGCGGTCCAACAACCTGGACGCAGTCGGCCAGCCGCAAGTTCTGAAGGAAAAGCTGCAGATCACGGAATGCGAGGCCAAAGAAAGAAAGGAGTCGAAAGAGAGCAGCGACAGCGGAGAAAGCTGCCCCACGAAGCCGACCACCGTGGCTAAGGCGGTCACAATGACGGCAGCGGTCAACGCGATCGATCGGGACGCGAAAACGCAAAAAGATGCCTTACGAAAAAGTCTCGTCGAAGCTTGCTCGGCAAAGCCGGAATTGCAACTCATCGAAGTTAAGAATCGACCAAACACGGCCGATGCGGCAAGCGCGGTTGCACGAACGAAAAGTACGTTAACGGGTTCCGCCAAACCGCTGGACGCCCAAAATGTTGCGGGATGCACGACAGCGAGTAGAGCCGCAACGGTTCACGCGAGTCCCGTCGATGACGACGAGGTACTGACCGAGAGCTTTTCTTCGGTGGACAGCGAGGGCGAAAGCTCTCCGGACGTAGTCGTCATTGAAGCCAAGCAGCCGACAGATGCGCGAGTCGGTTACGCGGAACCCGAAGATCACGAGAAACTGTTGGCGTCGCTGAAGGATCGGCTGAAGGACCTAACCGTGGTGAGGTTACCTCCTAAAATCCCCAACCCACCTCTAGGCTTTTCAGATGCGGCCTCCGAGAGCGCCGCCGCCGCTATCTCTGCCGTCGACCGGCCGGAAGCCGGAGGATGGCCGAAGATCGTCGCCTTCTCCTCCATCTCCGAAGACGAGTTCTTGTGCGAGAATGCGGGCGACAAGGACAACGAGCTGGTGGTGCTGGACGGGGAAGTCGCCAACCCCAGCCTGGATGTACAAAACCTCGTGGCGTAGGACGCGGAGCGACCTCCTCCGCATGTGTACATAAATAACCGTGTAAATTCAGGGAACTCGTGTCCTTCCACTCGTCTTCTGCTTTCTCCAGACTTTCCCATGGACCTGTAAGTGTACCTAGCCTCTCACGAAACGATGCAAGACGAGCCCTAGCCCAAACCCCCGTTTACGTGTACCGTTCTTTTTTTTAAAGCAGATCTGAACGTACGTTTTTTTAAATTAAATGTGTTGCGATTTTGCAATAAGTCCTCTGGAATAATTGCTCAGCTTGTCTGTGGTTCTTTTAAGCCTTCACTCGCCGAAGCGTTCCGTTGATGGCGTCCGTAGCAGAGGTTCTTCGCGATCTACGCGTCTGCTTCCACGAATGTCACGGATCCTAGGAGGGTACCTGGAGCGAGCTTCAAAGTGTTCCTATATTTTCGAACTCTTCCTATATATCCGTATGTTTTACGGAAATTCCTATTTTTTTTTCTTCTATAATTTGACAATGTCCTTGAAAAATGGAATTTTAGGTTATTGAGTTATCGGAAAGGCCGTTTATTTTGATGCATTTTGTTTAATCATTAGGCAGTTTAGGAGAACGCAGGGTTGCCACTGAACTGCAAAGCCAGGAAATGCCAGTCATAATTAAGGTAGTGTTTATTAGAATTAGTTGAGAAAGTTTTGGTTTTTTTAAAAAAAATTCGCTTGCCATTTTGGATTTTTTTGTTTTTTTTTTTTTTGTTTTGTAAAACGCACGCTAATGATGTGTAATTAAAGAAAATTGCTTAAATGCAAATTATTTTTTCATTAAACAGCTAATTTCGTTGTGATAATCTGATCTCTTAGTGAACTTGACGTTTGATTTTTTACAGTAAAAGTTCAAGGGTTAACGAATCTTTTCTTAAAAACTTTGATTCCAGAATGGATGCTTTCCTGTCTGGTCTCCCTATAAATGTTTACACTGAAAAATTGGGGAAATATCAGGGAATTAAAATCTTTCGAAAATGTTTGCCTACGGCATTCCTTAACCTGTTAATATTTTCATGAAAACTGATACATTTTTACATTTTCGCCTACGGCCTTAAATTATTAGAAATTAGGCTGATTTCGTATCATGACAGACTATCGTCTTCGGCTTTTTATTTGATTAAATTCGTGAAATTTTTGTGAAGCAGTTGGCTAAAATCCATAATTTGTGATTACTTAGTTTTTCCCAAATAATTTCTTCTTCGGCGTTCCCATGATCGATGCGGTATTTAAAACACCTGTAAGAAGATGTCATAAAATTCAGCAGATGCTTTCATCTGTAAACAAATCGGGGACATTTAAAAAAAAAATAACACCAGGCAAGATAATTTTGATAAAAGTCGGACAAGGTAGTTTTGAATAAATGGTGGCAACCCTGTGCATCAAATGCTTTACCAAAGTTATAAGCAAATTTCAACAAACTAAAATTGACATTTTCAATGAAAGATGAATGTTTTAGAGAATTTAAAATATCGTTGATTGAAACTTAGTAAATTAAAGCCGTTGATAGCATTTCTTCAATTTACTTTTTGGAAATAATCTTTGGCCACCTTCCTCAAATGTAACGTTTTCATTAAGGTGCATAAATTGGCAGGGTGCGTTGGTGTCTTCGCCCGAAAGGATTGGGAGCGATTGCCAAAACGTTAATTAAAATTTTCCCCAAACCGCATTTAATATTTACTGTCTTCGTAAATGGCAAAATTAACGACGTCATGGCACAAGGGGGAGAAAAAGAAGGACGCGAGGGAAATAACCGTTAAAAACCAAACCCACAATCGTTGAAGACTTGAGGATAATCTTTGTACCATTTATCACCCCCCTATTCACACACACAGTTTTCACTTTGCACGCCTATATTGTGGAGAAATATATATATAAATACACTCGCAGACATGTTATATTTCCCACTTTTTTATTTAATTATCCTATATTTCCATATACAGTATATATATGTATATATTAGCAAAATATCCTTTACTTCCCTATAGATTAGCAAAATATTCTGTTTCGCTATATATTAGCAATATATATATATAAATACACTCACAGACATGTTATATTTCCCATTTTTTAATTTAATTATCCTATATTTCCATCCTTTACTTCCCTATAGATTAGCAAAATATTCTATATTTCCATACATATATTAGCAAAATATCCTTTACTTCCCTATAGATTAGCAAAATATTCTGTTTCGCTATATATTAGCAATATATAT
>JAQIXS010000974.1:0-35805 GCA_034700785.1 Rossiulus vilnensis | reverse complement strand
GTGAAAAGGTGTAGGATTTGAGCATGATATAGTATGGGCTAGTTCTGAGTTGAATTAAGAATCTTTTTAGGAAAAAAGGGATGTGTACAGGAAAATAATCCCATGCGGTGATGGGGAAGTCTAAAAGTTGCTTATATAATGGGAAATTGGTTGTATGCTGTATTTTGTCAACTATGTCATTTTTGCATTTTGTAATAAACTTCTCCGTCAAACACTTTGAGAAAGCAGTTAATTGTGTAGCTGAAAATGAGTCGATTTCAATATGCGCCGTGGGGGTAGATAATTCGGCTATCAGGTCTTTAAAATAACGAAGCGGGTTAAATTGGTCGGCTTCCTCTCTCATCCAGTACTCGATTAAATTTAATACAATAGATGGTTGTGGATGCATTTTTGCTCGTATCCAAAGGTTAAAGGTATTTTTTAAAACCGTCAAGGATATTGGAGCAATGTTAAATTCCTTCATAATAATATATCCCGGCGTCGAACGGTCAAGAGTAAAAGTTCTCCTTAAAAATTGTTCTACAACTTTGTCGAAAGGGTTATTAATATTATACGACCAAACCGGGGCTCCATAAGTGATATTGGGCACTAGTAGTGTATTGATTAATTTAAGGTGAGTAGGGATGTTGTTCAATTGCTTGCGTATAAAGAGGTTATAAACTAGTTTCGATTTAGACTTAAAGGCTAGTTTTACCGCCTCCAAATGTTTTCGAAAGGAACCATTACACTGAAACGTAATTCCCAAATATTTCCAACTTCTAACAATCTCAATCTCGTTGTCCTCCCAGTAGAATTTGTTCTTAGAAGATCTTCTAATGCCCCTTGCAAAAATGATGACTTTTGATTTCTCCAAATTTAACCTCAGGAGATTAACTTTAAGGTATTTAGAAAAAAGCTTTAGAATGGCTGATAGCTCTCGTCTAGTTTTGGCAAATAGAATGACATCATCTGCAAATAATAAGCAGGTAAATTTCTTGTTTAGAATATTGATCCCTCTTCTTGTGTCAAGGTATTTTGGAAGGTCGCTAATGAATAGTATAAATAAGAGGGGACTAAGAGGGTCGCCTTGTAAGACACCTGAGGTAAGTTTATGCGGTTTTGTTGGACCTTCGTCAGTTTGAATTTCCACCGATAGTTGGGCATAGTAAGTAGATATATTGATTAGGAGGTGAGTAGGAAATCCTAATGCCTTTAGTTTCACCCATAATAATGAGTGGTTTACAGAATCAAAAGCTTTAGTGAGATCAGCTAGGAAGGTATATATAGCCTTATTATTACTTTTATTGTGAAGTTTAATAAGTGAATTTAAGGTGAATATGTGGTCTATGGTGCCTCTATTTTTTAGGAAAGCAGCTTGTTCATCCGGGAGAATTTTATTTTCCACCGCCCAGTCCCTCACCCTTTCCGCGATGATGGAAAAATAGAATTTGGCCATTACTGAGACTAATGAGATTGGGCGGTAATTATTCAAGTTTTTTGCATCTCCTTTTTTAAAAATTGGAAGGATCTTTACCCGTCGCCAATTACAGGGGAATTCATGTGAATGGAAAATATGATTAAAGATGTTCAATATGGTCCTCCGGTATACAGGGGAGGGGTTGTTAAGCATCTCTGAAATGATAAGGTCAGAACCAGCTGCTTTTCCCAACTTAAGTTTGGATTGTGCCTTACAGATCTCATCCAAGGATAACGCACGTGACCAGCGGTCCGCTAGCGGCAGTTGTCCAGTAACATTTTGACTAATCGTTTTATCCAAGTAATTTTTAGTTGTCCTCCAATTGAATTTTTGGGGGAGGACATAAGTGGTTTCAAGGTGTTCTTCCCATAATGCTTTGCTAATGAAGGGTTTATTTTTGTACACGCCTCCAGATTTATACTGGCCTATTAAATTCCAAAAAGTTTTAGAATCTCTACAATCCGTAATCGTGTCATGCCACCTTTTATTATAGGCCGTTCTGGCCATATGGCAAGAGGTTTTATACTCATGTTTTGCCTTATGGAGATTCTCAGAAGATAAATGGTTTGGATTTTGAAGGAAGAATGACGTACATAATTTTACTTTATCTTTGAGTTTTAGACAGTCCATAGTAAACCATGGGGCTTTTCTGTTATTAATGGAATTTTTACTCTGCTTCTTCACCAGTAGAGACAGATTCTTAGCAGTCTCCATGAGTTTGTTCGAAAAATTATGGTAACGATATTTGGGTTCAAGTTCTAGGAATGTCGATGACGATATGTAGTCCACCATTGCTTGGTGAAAGGATTGTGCCAGTTCTGCTCTCCATCTGATGTAATAGTAAGGAGTTCTAATGGGAGTAGGTGATTTCGCCAAGTTATAAACTGACAACGTAGTTGCAATTGGGAAATGGTCAGAATTTGAGAGAGCCAGAACCTCAAAGTCAGCTACCATACAAGTGGCCCTATCAGCACAGATCGTGTAGTCAATAACAGAGAATGAGGATTTATTATAATATGTAGGGCGTCCTTGCCTATCGCTTTTTGTTCTGCCATTCAGGATATGCATCTCGTATTTATTCAGAGAGTCTATCAGCCATTTGCCATTAGGCGATATATTCTTGTCTGAGGAGGATCTGTCCGAAAGGATATGGGAAGAATTGAAAGCAGATGGGAAGGACGGACACAGTGTCCCAGTACGGGTATTAATATCTCCGGTAAGGAAAAATATGTCGTCCTTATATTTCGCCAACAAGTGTAATAATTCCTTCTTTTCTGAAGCCTTGAGGGTCAAGTATACTACCGCAATCGTGAATGACTGTTTTGAATCAATATGCCACAGTTTAAAAACTAAGATATTTTGACTAATTACTGTAAAAGTTATATTTCGGAATTTAATCTTGTTAATTGCGACCATAATGCCTCCTGAGGCTCTACCCCTACGATGTGATTTGATGGCGTCATGAAAGTATAAATAGTGATCGTCGTCTGGAAAGGGGAATGCATTGATGGCCCAGGTTTCCGTTAAACATACTATATCATATTTCGTAAGGGACGTCGTTGTACTTTGATCTGCCAGAATTGATTTTATTCCATGCACATTCCAAGATAGTAAACTCATGGGGTTATTTACATTATTTAGTTTTTTTGAGGTTGCAATGAGGGACCCGAATCTAAGGACATCCTAGTTATTGAATTCTGTTCGGCGAGGGGTTTGCCAACAACTTGAGTGTTTGGGCCAGTTAAGGGGCAACTCGCTTGTGATATGCTAGAGTTTGATAAGGGCTGCGAGAGTGGCAGAGACCATGTAGCTGGTGGATTTAGGACTTGGGAAATTGGGTCAATGTTATATTTAACATTGTCCAATTCCAAGGTTGCTCCTTTTAGCTTCACCCTTCGGTTGGAATTTTTTAGGAATTGAAAGTGGGGAAGGAGGAGTTTTCTTTTAGTTAAGGTGGTCCTGCAATAACTATGTTCCAAAGCAATTCTCTCAAAGGTTGGCGTGGACCGTAGTTTGGTAAAATTTCTAATGAATAGAGTAAAGAACTGGTCATGGTCAGGTCTCATGACGAATTTGACTATTATTGGTGGTGGGGGTTTATTTAGGATAGAGGGTCTGAGAGGGTGAACGGCCTGCAAGGGGATACTAAGATAATTTGGCAACTCGGCTAAGGCAAAGATTTTCCGTATCTGGTCCTCCCAATTTGAGTTATTTGTTGGATGGGGGACATTGAATAAAATGCACGTTTCTCTGCGAGAGTAGTTTTCCAACTCCTCAAGTCTGCTGGTTTCGGTCCAGGGCTTTGTAACTACCGAGCTAGAGGGGGATGCCCTTAGGCTATTGTTCACCCTAGTCTCTAGCTTTTCGAATCGATTGTTAGTATCAACTATAATATTCGCAAGTTCTTTACGCATGTCTTTTATGTCAGTTATAACTCCAGACTTGAAGCTGACGATCTCTTCTTGTAATTGTAGAATACTAGAGGAGATAAGGTTAGGGATGGAAGATATTAAGGCTTCGTGTTCGTTCAACTTTGTTTCAAGCTGAATGAACTGGTTGGGGATGGATTCGAATTTGTTATCTAGGTGTTTGATGGATTCCAGGATGGCATTCAAAACGGGATTGTCGTTTTCGCTTAGTACAAGGGAGCTTGGGCTAGAGTCGGCTTTATGCTTTTTATTGATAGGAGTATACATATGGGTTCCAAGGTCCGTTTTGGGTATGTTTTGGGTTTTCCTGGGATTCTCCGTACCCATGAGAAGAGAACAGTCTTTATCCAAGCACGGGGAAGAAGCTAAGCTCCCATCATTAGAAGTGGTTAAGTTGTTATCTCTTGGTCCGGGGTTTAGTTCGATACCCTGTCTAGCTAGAAGACTCAATAGGTGAGTTTTAATTTGCAGTGTAAGTAGAAATTTGCCACTTTCGTAGAAACTGGTGGAACAGAAAATATGGGGATATACAGAGGTGGAATCAGGGAATTCAGTTGTGACTGAGATCACTTCGTGCGACACATAACGAGGGGATGTGAATATGGCTAGAGTTAGCATATACATTAGTAGCTTTGCAATCTTCAAAGGGCGCTTGCTAGGCTTAGGCGAGCTTGAACAAGGGACGTGAAAATTATTTCCTCCAGTAAAGCTGCCTATGGATTGGCGATGTTGTTGAGATGAGATACCCATGGTAATCTTGTCAAATGTACGCATGTACGACTACAGTATGCCAAGGGCTCGTTACTGACTCAATCACTTTAATAATAATACAGTAGGCCACCTGCCAATCTGCAGCGTAAATGCAAGTTGAGAAACGCATTATAATTTACAAAAAAATAAAATAAAAGCGTGTTTTTCAAGTACTCCTTATGTTCAATCAATAAAGAAAAGCTGCTAATTATCGCTAGAAGGTTTCGTAACAGGTAATGGTGTTTAAACGGACAGCAAGTCACGCCTTTTTACTAACACTATGCATTCAAAAGCTAGCAAACTAACCAGGGAATGTCTAACGTCCAGCTATTTTAAAGTGTAGGATTATCATTCCGATTCATTTCACTTGCTTTCTGATTGCAAACGATTGAATTGCATCTAGTCATTTTAGCGATCCTCTGCATTTACATGTAGTTGCAATGCTAGCTTTGGGTAGAAAAGAAAACCTGTATCAAAAATAAATCATCAGCGATATCATTATTTTTTCTGATCAAAATATTTTTTTCAGATAAGCATACACTACTAACTTTGTCATGAACATAACATTTTATTTTTAGTGTGACAATCTCGGTCAATGGCAATCAATATTGATTAAATGCTGCTAGTATCATCAAATATCGTATGGTAGTTGCAATGCCAGCATTTGGGAATCCACGTGCTTGCAGGTTTCCTCGAATTAACTAGCTACGATATATCGATTATGTTGAGTTTGAGTCTGATTATATCTGAGTCTGAGCTCTATTTACGTCAACCCTCTATTTACGAACAGCTGTTATGAATGTGCTCATCAATCCGAAATCAGCAGTCCTATTTTACCCCGCGCTCATTAAATTTCACTATCTGTTCAGGTCAAATCTTTAATCAATTTTTCTCCACCTTCCCATTCCCATGCACATGACTTTTCAAATGCAAGTTTTTTGAACTGTTAAATGAAATATTTCGTTATTGATTCCATGCGTTTCATTATTTTATTTTCAAAGGAGAATTTTATCGTTTGATTTGACAACACCCCAGGTAGTATCTATTTAAACCTTTAATAGGAAGTTATTGCAGAAAAAATAATTGAATAAAATATATCTTAAAAGCTTAGAAATGCACACTTATTTAAAATATACTAAACAAATATTCTTTCAGATATTTATAACTTAGAATTGCATGTAAATGACAAAGTAAAAGAGCTTATACGAAAATTTAATTCCTATAATAGTAATAATAGAAATTAAATGTTATAAATAAAACAGTGCCTTACTTGTAAAATTACTAGAAAAAGTAGTTTGCGGTATTACGGCCTTTAGCCTTCCAAACAGATAAAGGTTAATAAATTGTATACCGAATAAAGGTTGTTATGACTGGTACCATGGAGGTACCATGTTAGAGACTTTAGAATGTCTACACTTTGTTGTACAATTTAAGACAAATCTCCGGCGCAACTTTAAAATGGCTCTTATACAGGGAACTACTATTACTATCAGTCTAATAAGGAAGAACGATCGGAGTAATGAAAACATGCTAAGATTATTAACCGTAAAACTATTATTGCTTAGTTAATTTACTCGCAAATGTCAATCTACGAAACATTTATCATAAAACAAACATAAGAATGTCAAATGCTCCACATTTTATTCATATATTAGTCACAATTCTTAAGTTATAAATAGCAATGAAAATTATTTGAAAGTTTTATATTTCGTTCAATTGAAGTTTTATATTTTATTCAGTTTCCTTCGCTCCACGAGTAATTTTCCGACTTATAATTTCCACGAGGTATGCCAAGAAGCATGCATTGCGCGCCCAGATGCAACTTATCCTAATTGGATAAGTAAAATGCAAACATTCGATATTTTCAAACAAGCGTTAAAGCGAAGATTGTGTTCGTTGCCAAGCTTGCAATTAGAGCCTACCTTTAAGCCAGGCTCAGCTGACACTCTTCAGGCACAAAATCCGGCCTTAAAATCCGGGCCTAACGCGGTTTCATTTTTTTTCCCGTCTCGCCTAATACCTCATATACTTTAGTGTTCAGATTCCTGGAAGAAATTCGCCCGTGTCTCTTCAGGATTGCATCGATAAACACCAAGCACCCAAAATACATTTCTCATAAAGAGCTTTCACCGCAGTCCACGCATTCAATATACCCTCTCTCCTGTGTCTATCAAATCAAGCAGAATCACATCGTGAATGCATGAAAGGCTTCAGGGTTGAGCACCGTCTATTTTGCTTTACTTCAGTGAATAAATTCAAATGAGAGGAATAATCAAAACGTTTTACACCGAAACATTTGCCAAAGTCTCCGAAAAGGAAATTGTTGCTATAGGATAAGGTCCCACGTGGGTGCAGGTCGGCGACGCGACGGTAAAACGAGATCTATGAAACTACATCCTCCTACATGTAAATGCGAACAAATACGGATCATTGTTTCTTTCTAGTCGAGTGTACATGTATATTATAAGCTACGCCCCATAGCCTCGGTGGAAAGATATATCATTACAGTAGAATGAGTAGATATCAGCACAACTAAGCTGATACTGATATATATATAGGGCTTTCACTAACAGTACGGTGATATCAGTATGTGACCCCCTGGTCTCATTGGAGGATTTATTTGCTGACCCCTGGACTTTTTAGATTATTGTGCGACCTTTTTTCGGACGGACCATACCAACTATGAAGGGGCATCGCCAGGTAACGGGGCGAGGGTGCAGAAAAACCGTTACAAGTATAGAATCACAAACTGATCTTTTCAATAGGGAGAGCTTGTCCATATAGAGGACTCCTTTAAAAAAGAACAACCTTGCAAACACATGTACAGCATTAGATGTCCATCTAAAACCTTGAGGTATTATGCAAATATAATTAGAGGTACAATGATCGGACGTACGAATTAGTTAAGCCCTACTTCCTCCAGACCAGAAGACGAGTATACCTAGACGAAATAAACCAATTCCATGCATGCACATGTATACCAATCAGCCATAGCCATCAAAGTTATCGAAGCATTTACTGAAGCATTAGATAGCATGCCAACACATTTAAAAGAGTCAAGTTAAGGCCGACCCTAAAGGATGTCCACCATACATAAGAGTGCACATTTTTGCTTCGAATATGTAGGCCTATAATAATTGCTAAATTATTTTTTGCGGTGTAGAATTAGTGGTCCAGTAAATTCTGAGATATTTTTATAACTTGAAAATGCTCCTTTTATTTATAATAATATTAAACTTCAAAACAATGTCCTATGCTCATCTTCAGAGGTTCCATATCGGTCGCATAACGGTTTTTATAGATATATTTTTATAAATACGTGTAAAGTAGTAATTTTTAAAATATAAAAATAAATCGGATCCTTCTAGATAAATAATTTCACACGAAAAAAAATGAGCAATTATAAGTACATGTATTTTTAATCAAAAATGTGTAATTTTTTTGCATGGTGGGCATATTTTTGGGCCAAGATTAAGGTTTTATATTTTTTAAGACGTTTCAATATGCACGATAGTGAAAATAAACTTTCTCATCCAGGTTTATGACAAAGAACTCTTTCTCCAGTCCATGATCGCCAGAATTTTGTGATTAATTCTCCATCTTGCTCCTTTACAGTAGCTTAGACGGCCACCCAGCATCTTTAGTCATGGTTCTTAACACATTTGTGGTACTTGTGTTTAAAATGCTGCATAAAACGACCGAACGGAACAACCAAATAGATTCCTGTTTAACGTTTATGTACATGCATTAATCAAGGTTCGATGAAGACATCTTGTTGACAGCGCATATCTTATCATGCTGTCACTAACGACAACCAATGAGACGATTAATTGGGTTGCAAATTTATATCAATAATAACCCACGAGGTGAAGAAAACATTACATTTTCTCCAAGTCATTAATCAATCAAATGTTAGTGTTGATGTAAATTTACAACCATCAATTCTCCCGTGGCCTTCACTGCCTGTTGGTTCACTAGACTGTCATAGAAAAATTCAACTCGGAAAACGCTGATCTGACGCAAGCGTTGAATTTCTATTCACACATCATGAACTCAAGGATATATTTACGAAGAAAAAAATCAAAATTGGGGTCGATCATCGAAGTGAATGCGTATTATGTTGCAACTGGAAAATTCGCCAAACATGAAAAAGATTGCGTTTTGCGAGGGCAATGTCTTTGATAAATCAAGGCAGTGAATTGTATGGTCGGTTAGGTAACATTCATTCAACTTCTCTTGTTGACATCCTTGAGGACATGAAATAACCCTTAATTCGCGAGACTTATTTTATCAGCAACAGCTTATTAATGCCACCCTAAAATTATTTAATAATCGCTGAGACACACACTGCGAAAGTCAAGCAGCTCATGTTCGTATTCAAAATAACGCCAGAATAAACATTTAAACATTCCTCAATTTTTTTCAGCTAAAAGGCAGCAAACCCCACGCCTAATAGTTGCTTTGGCTTTCCAAACGATTCATTCATCTTTCATTGGTGACCTACATTTTTTTTTTCAAAGGTTAAATTGTTTCATTTTCTTTTGCTGCCTTAGTCTGTGCGGAGCTCAATGTCATTGGTATAAAAAAAATTGTTTTTAAACATAGTAAAGTACAGCTGGCTTGGTACTACGTGTCATATACTAAGTTTGGCAAATGATTTTGACTGCAGATTGTCCGTGCCAGTGAAATAAAAGTCAAACCTTGGCTCGACCTTGGTGTACATACACTGTAAATTTAATTTACGACTCGTAATTATTCTGTTTGGTTAACTTTGAATTTAGGCTGATTGCCCATGGCAAGCGTTCCTTCCTAGTTTCTCTTATTCGCTGTCACTGTCACTTATATGTACATGTGAAATATGTTGCAGGGATGCTCTAGAAAACGTTTCCAGTGTTGAACACCTGAACTGAGCAAATGAAAAATAATGTATCTAATCATTTCATTTTCAATTAGTAACGTATTTTGTTTGCAATTTAGCGACCATTTCCATTTGGTCTTGCAGATGAAGTGTGATTAGCTACATGTACATGTAAGTAATAGTTCAGTAACGGTTCTGATATACATGTTCATGTACTACATGGCCTAGCTTAACACTGGAATTCATGTTTCGAAGACTAAGGAAACTGTCAGTCTAAAAGTCGACATTTTGTACCTCTACATGTAGTCCATAAGCGGACTCAGACAATTCACCCTCCCCCTCCTCTCAGTGGCATAATTAGCCCATATATGGTATTATTTGAACAAAAAAAGTCATTTTGAATAGAATAACATGTAGCATAGTGATTTATGTTGTAATAATTATTTTGCCAATACGTTTACTTTTTTAGATTTTTGGTTTTTGTTAACTTTTATGTCTTCAGCGCTTACTGTGTATTAAAACTGTTTCAAAGTGAAAGGTCGGTTTTAATAAAGCTTTTTATACAAAACTTATTTCTCAATTATTAGTCAATATCTTTTCAGCGTTCGGATCCAGTATATCCATTTTAAATGACGCGTGACGTCAAAATTTCACAAACATCATGCCAAAATTTCATGTCTTCTTTAGTATATTCGATATTTGATCTTATAATAGATAATTAAAACAGCTGACGTCATTTGAGGATGTTGTTAACTGATGATTTTATGACTTTTTAACAAGCAATTAAACTTTAGAAAGATGACAATTTGTGACGTTTTTCATGGAACATGAATGACCTCCATCACCAGAAATGACCTAGACATTTACATGTACATGTACGTACAATTTATTGCATTAGTGATTGCTTATGTCAGGTTTCACAGTTCTCGGGAGGTTACTTTAGGTTCTCGCACAAGTACAAAGTTTACTTTCGAATTTGCTGATCCATACATGTATCTACCCCTCTAAAGTCCATGATCATCCTACATGTACATGTATTTGTGTTAGCTACCATCTGGGTCGAAAAGAACTTCCGTACCTTTGATTCCATCTCAATATTTACATGTATCACATAACCTGCACTAAATTCTACGTACCTGTAGACAATTAAGTCTTGTTACCAAGCATCTACATGTACATTATGCGCAGCACATCTTCAGGTGATTAATGTACTTAGTATTACTACAGAAAACTACTGTTACTGTGACAACGGAATGCTAAACATAGCGGTTAGCACGTCCTGTCAATCGTCGATTGGTTGAAATTCACTATCGTCAAATCCGGCGTGAATAATGCAACATCACTGAAGGCCGTTAATTTAAAATGTTGCAATGATCTAGATATTCAAGAAAAAATCTAGAAGACAATAAAAGTAATTTTTCTTGAAGATTGAAAGGCAAGAATGGGAATGGCAACGCATTGAAATGCCGTACATGTTTGTCGAGCTTTTCAGAAGGCTTTTAAGATCTTGCAATCAAAGTAATGAACTAGTCAAGGTCGTTTAACACACTTTTATCAACAGGCGCAATCTACGAACAAACAAAAAATGACATTTAATTGAAAAATATTCAGAAAAAAGTGGAGTATGTGCGCCTAACTTTTAGGGGACAATATCCATGTCAACAGTGGTTGGAAACTGGATTAAACGAGCTAATAACTAGAAATACCTGTTGTTTGCCCAAAGTTTACTTCTAATCGCCTTCCAGCGATAACGGGTTCTCCTAATTAAATAATGCATTTTGCAACGTAGGCTAGTTTCATACCGCTTTATATGCAGGCTACACGTAATATTTAGCCTCAAGTTATTATCAATAATTCATGTTCGCTACAAAGTCACTGTTTCTTGGCCTACTTGAGGTTATCGTGACATGAACCTATACATTATCGGTATTATACAATCGAGAAACGTAATGCAGCCACACAAAAATGAATAGTCATAAACAAAACATGGAAATTCCATATAATGTAATAATAGCCTTGAAATAACTGAAGGTGGAGCCCTCAGCAAATTTAAATGCGGTAATTCTAAACGTGGCAACGTCGTTAAAATATTTGATCTGTTTACTTGACATTCAACTTAACCTGCATTCAAATTGCTTTTTATTTGAGCAGAAATAACTTGTTTTATTTGCATAAAATTAAGTCAATGAAATGTAGAAGGTTTGAGTTGAAAACAATGTTGCATAAATTATACATCCATTCTGACATTGTGAGTCCTACAATATGATCAGAAACTATAACATTAATATTTTATTATGAAATACAGTATAATGTTCATGTACCCTATGTGTAAATAATAGTTACATTTATTTCGGAATAACAAAAGCCTTATATTTTGCTATTCAAATATGTACAGATACTGCATACTGTACATGAAACTTTTCTTCGTAGAGATGTCGTTTTGTTAATTGTTTGGTTCGAATTGCAAAACTCCTTTTCCTTTATGTACATGAATAATGATATCAAACAAATTAATATTGCAGTTAAAATGTTCAAATAAAGGCATATTTCCAAAATTCACAGAATTTAGCTGAAATTTGTTTCATATAATGTTACCCTCCCTAAAAACAAATTTAATTGTTAATAACAGCATTTTTTATACTACAAAACATTTTTGTATTATAATTACAGAGTCAATCATGATAAAAAAAATTATTTTTCAACGTTTTTAGGTAATTTTGCTTCAAGATAATTAAACCCAATACGCAGTTTTTCATTCTTTCCAACCATCCAACTGTCTTTTAAAATTGGCATGATTTGGTCTATTAACTTTTTTCGAGAACTTTTTAAAAGGGAATAAATGAAATGCTTTAAGCAGTGAGCGTTGAATTGCAAACAAAATTAAACTGTATTATAAAGCTTTCTTGACATGTTATAATCTATATGTTTAGTATCTTACATAGTACAGCATAGAGAAAACCACACGTTGCCCAATGGATGGAAAATGAGTCATGGGGCAAGAAACAATAATCACAAAACAGGCTATTTCATTCTATTGGTCCATTTTAATTTCCAGTGTATTCTAGTTTCGAAAATACTATAGTCGTTTCCATTAAAAGTTTCTTTATTCTGCTCATAAACAAACACTATAGGTATAATAATAAATAGGGTGCATAAAACAGTACAACATTTTCCGAAAAATCGGTCTTTATTTTCACCCAGTTGCAATTCGAATACTTTGCCATTGGTATTGGCAAGCGTAAAGCCAATCGTGATTCTTCAAAAAGTGTAGCATTTAACTTTTTGTACAGTTGAATATTGATAGAATATAAGTTCCGTTTCCATTAAGACTTGCTGTACTGACCTCGGTTAAATATATTCTGAGATTAGACTGGTTCTTTAATGAACAATACCTATGAAAATGACTCATTAAGACTGCAGTAGTATCAATCTCCAAATATATTTCAAGGTAATCGTCACTAATGGCTATTAGAAATCAAAGAATATACATGTATATTCAAACAAAATGTGTGCTTTTTATCTTTTATTTCTTTAAGCTCCATTTCTATCAAATCTTAACATCAGACTGCAATTCGAAAATGGATTGCCATAACTGCGTAGTGAATGTTTACTGTCGCCATACAATTGACGTGACTAGATAATGTTCATTTACATTTACCTGCATATTTCCTATAGACTTGTTTATTTCCTAGGCAATATCAGTTTAACCAAGGCATTAAATAGGATGTAACAAAACTAAGGCAAGCTGTATTCGTGAATTCCACGAATGGTGAACGGCATTTACCAAGCAATGTTTAAACAAGTTTTAAGAAAAATGTCTTTTGCGCAACATCCGTCTCCAGGTAACCATCGATTGACGCAGATGCGACATCAACATGATGTCATCCTTGCTCTTAAAACGATAATGGAAGACGTCACACTTTCAGATACGGAATCCGGTAAACAAAGCGCGATTTTCATATTGGAAATGAAACTTATCAATGTGACCATGTACTCTACTTGGAAAGTCATATGGCACCCTAGGCTACTTGGAGAAGGTTGGGTGATGGGGAGGGGTGGAGAAGTGAAAGCCTTGCAAAAGAAACAATAGCTAAATTTTTATAGGTCATGAATTTATTCTTTTTGTTGCAATTAGCTGCTGTCAAAAACTTTTTTTTTTCAGGAAAGCAAACAATTTCCTTCTGCAATCCACTGCAAAATCCCAAAGGCAGTTTAAAATACAGACAAGAATACAGCGCAACCTCCTAAACCAATTCTTATTTCCCCCGGAAGCGTTACTGTACTACCAAGCCATGGTGTCTTTATTTGTGGGGAGTTCTACAGAAACTATTTCATATCAGGTTTCAAAGTTTATTTAAGGGTATCTAATCGAATTGGGGTGAAGTTTGTATGTATACAAAATATCCTATCCACCCCTTAAAACACTTTTCATAAATCTATTTCTAAGAGTAACAATTCCAATACGTCTACTGAACAAGATATGATTTTCGATAGGGATAGTACACATAAATCATTGGAAGATTTATGTGTATGAAATGTCACTTGCAGTATTTTGTGTTTCCAACGCAAGTTTGATAGTTCTGTGGATGTCAATTCGTCGATGCATTTAAACTTGTTTCTGCAACAATGGAATTCCATGCATGAATTTGAAATCTTTAGAGTGAAAATGTGACAAACATGTCAGAAACGTTGACAACATATTACTTGTGATATTTAAGAGATGATAGTGCAGGCTGTATGCTTGCATTTATCAATACCAAAGATAGTGTTGGTTCATATTATATACACTGTACCTATTCAGCCACTAAACCGTTAAGAAATTAATTTCAATCTAAGGTTGTTGAAAACCGCGTTAGTGCAGTTTTATCCGTATACAATGTAGTCGGCGTTGGTTTGGCATGTTTTTTACAGAAAAATTTGTTTATTAATGGTAGAAATTCGAAAAAATCTGAACCAGTGTCTGCCAGTTATAATCGGTCAAATCCAACCCCATGCTTGTGTACGTTTATCAAGGTTGTACGAATTCAAGGAGCTATACTGTTTACTTGAGATAATCTAACAAACATCCCCCGCCCCCCCAAAAAAAATTACAAAAAAAACTATAGTTAGTATAAAGAAATGTAGAAGTTAATATACGGTACAAAATACCATATGTATTGTACTTGTGCAACAAGTTTCAATACCTTGATGTTTCGAAATAAATACAGTATAGCAAAAGAATGTCTCTGCAAATGAATGGTCTCCCATAGCACCTTGTGTAAGTTTTAAACATGATTGATCGCAATTTTTGGCTCAAGGAAAATAAGTGGAATATCAATGAAATCAAAATTTCGGCATCGGAATCAAGTGCCTGTCATTGAAACCCTGCACATTTCCTCGAAAACGGGATTTTCCAACGGCCATGACGAGGAGAGAATATATATAAAAAACCTAATCGCTGCCTCTTAGTGTTGCTTAAATTCAAGAACAATCCTATCACCATAAACTTAAAAAGACTGGCGCCTAATTGAACGGAATGAATCAACTTACAATAAAAATAGTTGCGGTAAATTATTAATATTCTGAATCAGTTAAAAGTGATAATAGCATCATGGAGTGATGGGTAATAAACAATAGACAGCAACATTTTGGTGTTTGATTCCTAATACATGTACGCATAAATCCAAAACAAAATTGAAGAGTTGAAATTCAAGAGTTTAAAACCAAAAAATAGTAAAATTAGTTATTGCCTGGAAAAAGGATATATATAAACCAAGCCAAAAAAATCCAATAGGGTAAAAGTGAATGCATAAAATTTTCCTTCCTCCATAATTAATTTTTTAAACATTCTGTTCACTACCTTACAGACATTCTTCAGTTAGATAAATAAAAAAACAACTTAACGTAGTGGCTACCATGCAGATAATGGGGTTCTATTAATTCATGTATATCCAAGTAACATGGCAATAAAACACCTATTATTAGTATGAATAAAAATTAAAAGGGTGCCTAAATAAAAACTAAGAACACCGCGTTAAACAATTTCAAATCTAAATTTTAAAAGAGTATTAAAAACTAGATATTTGATAAGTAATTGCTTCTAATGAGAGTGATAATGTTGAAGGGAAAATTATTAAGAAGACATCAAGATCGCTCGCCAACATGTCTATTTTTAATTGCACTGGTTAATTGAGTTTTCATTCGTTTTATGAAACACCTAAGCCGTTGATTTCTTTTTTGAGTATGTTGATACAATTTAAAAGCAACGCCTTTAACAAGAATTTCGTATTTAAAAAGAAAATGAGCAACACGTGGTTATTATAATGCATTTGTTTTTGCGCTTCGGTTATTTCACGGTTGATGCAAATTAAGTTATATTACAATTTTACAGTTAATTTACTGATCAGCGCCTTGATTAGCCTGTCGTAAACAGCATCACATGCACAAGGCGTGCGTTTTAATGACCTTTATAATTCAGTTCATGTCCTAAGCCGTGCAAGAATTACGCGACCTGATTTTACCTTTGATTACAGTGCATTACACATAACATTACAAATGGGGCAGCGAAATTAAAAACAACCGAAAAAAAAACCTCACCAAGCAGGTTTCTCATTAAGGCTAAACGCAAAAATGTTAACTGTCGCTTTTTATGCCATGCAATTTATTATGTTTACAATAAATACGCCCTCCGTTATCAGAATTACACAAGACCGATTGAGACTATATTGACTTGAACCTTAATGATGTGGGTACGCAATCAGCCACAACATAATTTGCACAAAGTGAGTGGACTGAAATTCAGTTGCGAAATAGACGAGTGCAGCAAAAGTGGTCAATCAGTTGTCTTATTAAACCTTAACTTTGTGTGATGTCACAAGGTGCATCGACCTCTTTAATCATGTTAGTCGAATAATAGATGAGAAAATAACCATCTTGATGGCCGTTTAAAAGTTATTAAAGCACTGAACATGCACAGATCTTACACACAAACGTGTTAACTGATTTATATTCGAAAATGATAGCCCATACAAAAGTAAATCAGTGACTGCGCAGAAGCCGTTAAGTGGCAGAAAGTTAGTAAATAAGTAAATACCGCCCATGCCATATCAGGTTATTAGTATGCAATTAAGTTCAAAGTTTCTGTAAAGATCTATCTGACATCATTACTTTTCCATGACTTCCATGATCTGAATTTAATTTGATGGGTTTTTATAACTTCTTACGCTATGTAAACGCAAAAGTAATATTGATATGTTAAATTTCCCTGACTATTTCAAAAGAAACCACTATTTCCTGACTACACCAAGTCTTTTCGTTTTCCCTGGCCATTCCAGGTTTTCCGTGTTCCCCGGGTCTGTTGAAAACCTCGCATAGTAGGGATACCAGCTATAGAACGTTAGTAATTAAACTATTATATGCATTGCTCTTATGTAGCTGGTACCAAACAGCACGAAACTTTCGCCATAGCTAATGTCACCAGTGCGATACCGAAAACTTTGCTGTGGAAAGCTTGATAAACTAGGCATTCGCTGTTTGGAGCCTGTTGCTATCACGTACTCCTCGCCACAATTCAACAGTAGCCTTTCAATTCGTGTTTATTTAGGTATGATTGTTAAGCATAGAGTAGGAGGAGCACGCTTACAACAGCTAATTGTGATATTGGGCATATTCACCTTGAAAATGTACCATGACACAATCGCCACGACCACGATAAGCGATAATTAACGCGATAAAAAGCCTCAGCTTCGTACCTAATTGCTTCTGAGGCATTTTTTTCTCGATTACGCATTATATAACCAACAAAAGGTTTGGACTGTCGACTTCTGAAAATACTTATGCGTTTCTACCGAACTGCGATGTCGTGTGATGCACGTGTATATCTGGAAAAAAAGACCAAAACCTTTGCCAAAAAAGCAGCTTCAATGGCAATGAGGAATTGCGAAGTTCGAGGCTTGTAATAATTGATTGTAGTGAACAATCAATGCCCATACAATCACACATTGCGCACACCTTGTTGTTATCATCTTTGCAGACGTATTTTAAGAAAAATCTGGCAACATTTTCTCTATCCCTAACTCATACTTTTATTCCACATAAATTCAGATTTTAGACTGATTCTTTTAAGATTATATATGTTTCGCTATAGATTTGTTACAATAAATACAATCTTTAGGCAAGGCCACAATGAAACTTAAAATTGACTTCATCTAATTTACTGTACAATGAGGCAATCCTTATTATAGAATGTATACAATCAATATAAATTAGATGTTTGCAGAAAATTATCAACCAAAATAACAAAAAGAACAATTCTGAAATTATAATGACAGTAAGATTAACCATAGATTAAAGTTTATTTAGATTCCTCTAAGAGTGTTATCACGAGTTAACATCATCATAACTACGACAAAATATAAATTTAAGTTGAAATTTAACAAGTTCTCATAAGTCCTTGCATAACATTTCAGAAATATTTACGCTTACTTTGCTCAAAATTATCCCCAAAACTAGGCATTATTACATGTAAACTGTTATGAGTTGATTTCGAAATTTGAACTGACTGTACTCATATGTAGTCTGTACATATTTTGCTCATATTCTAGCAAGTCTCTTAGATGTATCACATTTGTGCACTGTTTAACTTACCAAATTTAATTTTTGTTTTGCTGCAAAGAAAAGCATGGTGCACCTAACTTTTAACCTAATTATTACCTGTCACGAATTCCTGTCGGTTTACTGGAATTTCCAGGCTTTTCCAGGACATTTGTCAGCATATTTTGGGCAAGATTTAAGCAAATCTTTAGCCTAGCAGAAGTATGCGAAGTTTTGACATTTTTGACAGGATGCAAAATAAAGGCTGTTTCGTGTTGCTATTCCAATCCAGTTCAACTCAGAACCTCATAGTCAGCAGGGAATATCACGTAGACAACGTCAATGGACACAATCAATGAATTTAGCGTTCGATACCTCGTCTGGGTGGTAACTAACATCATTGCTAAATTGAATTACTAACATCATACCGACGTATATTTGCAATCAATAGTAAGTCAGATACATGTAGTCTGAAACCGAATGACCACGGAGTTCCATAAGTGTACTAAAATGTCTCCCAATTACTTATCAATGGCTCGTAAATACATGTTTAAGTAAATTCGTTAACACAATACTAATAATGTCTAGCAGCATTCCGACGTCTAATAGCAATCAAAAATAAGTAAAATACTATGGACCTAAATTTGTTAACACATTATTATCGAGGCCTACGCAAAAGGATGTCCACCATGCAGAAAAAATTGATAAATTTATTTTTTCCAGTTTAGAATTGGTCGTCCATTAGGTCTTGACTTATTTTATTACCATTTGAAAATCCCTGTTTATTAATAAATTAAAAATAATAACCTTAAAAACACCGTTATGCAACTTTCGAAAATGAAACTTCTCAATGAAACTTCCAAAAATGGGTATTGAAGGTTGCATAACTGTGTTTTTTCATGTTTATTTTTTGTATATATAAATGAACATGACATTTTCAAATGTTTAATTTATAATAAAAAATCACTAAGGCCCTAGTGGACAACCAGTTTTACAGGAGTAAAAATAAAGTTAGCAATTATAATAAGTATTTGCAGGAAAAACTTGTAAGTAATATTTGTGCATGGTGGGCATCCTTTGGGTTGGCCCTAACACATAATCATTAAGATAATCCTGAGTAGTGATTAATAGGAACCCAATCACCTACCCTGCGATACTCAGGAAGGACTGGCACCCTCCTATAATCCGATCCCTTGACGCCATTGAGTTCTTGGTGCGCATCGTAGACCCACATGCCAGCGGGGATCTGCGCCTTGATGGTTTGCAACGGCCCAGAAAACATGTCAAGAGCTGGTAAGCGACAGTGTCAAATCAGCGGCAAGTCAGTCAAGATTCCCCGGCGGCATCGACGAGCAACAGGCTTTTCTTTAGCGAACATTCACCAAGAAAAAATCACCAGGAAAAAAAAAACGTCCCTAAGCGGTATGTCACACTCTCCCAGTGAATCCTATTAGCATCACCTGTTATGCTGATGAACGAGATCTCCACCAAGAGCACCTCTGGAGGATTCAGAAACGATGTTAGTTATCCTCACAAGGTGCACCCAAAATCGACCGAAGAATCGGTTGCTCGGTAACTGATCCAGGCGCACCAGAGAAGGGGCGAAACTTCACGTCATGCTGCCGCCAAGGCGGTACACATCCGACCGGAAACTGGGTCCACACTACAGGAGAAACATGGCTCTCTGGATAGACTGGGCGATCGCACCTGCGTGAAGCGGAGCTGCTGCTCTACTGATGGTGGCAAAAATGCGCTGCTGAGCTTAATTCGGAGCGAATGAGAGCGCTGTCACACCTGAGGGGAGAGCCAATCAGGAAGTTCTTCTAGGTGGAGCAGCGTCAAGAGGACATGGAAATCTAATGTGTCAGTACGCCAGTAAACTGACCGACAACATTCCTTCGATTTTTCCTAACAGCATTACGTTTTTTTGTGTTATTGATGGTGGTGGTGGTGGTGGTGGTGGTGGTGGTGTTACCTTTTCGGCGCAAGAAAGACGATGAGGAAACGGACACAAGTAGAAAAAACGTGGAGTGAGAAGGAAGAAAAATGTGGACGGTCATAAAGCCCGCGCCTAGTATTTTCTCCTATAATAAACAATGCTAACATATTTTGTAAAAAATAAAGTAAAAAATAAAATGTTTCCCCAAGGAAAAATATAGGACGGAGGGGTTGAACAAAATCATTGCAAGACTTGTTCCAGGTGCACTTTCTCTATAAAGCCAGCACAAAATGATGCCCACCATGCACCAAAACTACTCTCACATTTTTGCTTCAAATATATGTCTGAATTGTTAAATTTATTCTTTTTCGTGTATAATTGGTCATCCATTAAGGCTTGCGTTATATTTTTTATAATTTGAAAATGTCCCTTCCATTTATTAAAAAAAATCAAATAAAATTGAAAAAAACGCGTTATGAAACCGCTTTCTGAAGTTGCATTGCAGAAAAACACTTTTTTTGGACGCTGCATTAGGCTTTTATTTTTCCAATTGATTAAATTTGTTTATAAATAAACTGAATATTTTTAAATTATAGCAAATAATCAATTATACACGTAAACTATAAATTGAGCAATTATAACAAGGATTAAAAGCAAAAAAGGCGATGTAATTTTTGCACGGTGGGCATCTTATGTATGTTCACTCTGTATATGGAAGTACTACAAGTGTATATCATACGTCCGGTTTTGACTGGACTTTCCGGTTTTCAAGGTTCACACCCGAAAAATTACAATTACAAATAAATTACTCTGCATTAAAAAAAGTAAATGAAACCAAGTTTCGAGAGCGTTTTGGCTCTGAAAAATACGAAACGCTGTCACAAGTTTGATCTCATACTCAGTTTCAAACAGACGAAATTAACGTAAACATTTTTTAAAAAACTTAATTTACGGATGGCTTTTCATGTATAGAAAATAAAACAATCTATTTTTGGAAGGTTTTTGATGCGAAACGCACGAATTGTTGTCACATATGTGATTCTGTGCTTAATTTCTTTTGTAACAAACCAATTAAATTAACGTTAATAAAAATAAACTTGCAAGTGTCATTTTTCATTTTTTTATAAAGAAAACATTTAAGATATGTTTTTGTCGTTAAAAGTACGAATGGATGTCACAAATGTGATTCTGTTCTAAGTTTATTCTATAACAAACATAGGTAGCCATAATGCAAATTAATAAATGCAACGAATTAATGAATTTTAATGAAAATAATGAGAAAAAAATCATAAAAATTGTCCGGTTTAAGGAGAATAAATCATAGAAAGTCCATGGCTAGACTTCATTTGATGTAGGATTTGGGTTAAATTGAACTTATGATTTAGTTTATAGACTTCATTCAAGCTATAATCTTGCACACATCGCTCAGATTAATCAATGACTTTGATTCATTAACCATTATAATGCAGTAGGCTATATGAATAAAAAACGAATAATTTTCTTTCGTATATTAAGGTGCTTCTATCAGGCAAAACCACTTTAGCCCAACAATTTTCAGGAAGAGAGCGCCAACAAGGAGTGCCCCCTTGCGGACATGTCCATACGAGGTCAACAGTAGCGAAGTGCGATTTCTTGTTGAACCATATAAGGGGATAACATATTGTTTTTAAAAAAATAAAAAAGCTACAAAAAATATATTTTAAACATATTTGGCATAATTGTTTATTTAGTGGTAAAATCAGTTTATGCATTTGCAGCTAGCTTGAATTCACGCATCATACTTCCGGTTAGTGTCTTCCGCAAAATCCTTACTTTTAGTGTACACTTTCTCTAAATCACCTGTTTGCAGAAGCTCGACTGCACACTTGATTTAAACTCCCACAATAACCATTGTTGCAGAAACTGGCAGTTACTCTGACCTGTCCTTGAGACCAGAATTCATGTAAACCATTGCTCGATATCCAGGCCAAGCGGAACTGTTTGTTCGACTATTGGGATCCTGTTGCAAAGAGGCATTCAAATATTTATGATATGATGATATTTCCAGCGTGCTTTTTAAAAATAACTCCCGAAGGCCGAGCCAAGCTGCGCTTGCTGCCATTAAGGATTTTGAAAAACTGAAATCATGAAACGCGACCATAAGCGGAGCAAGAGCACTTTCTGGATCACTTCTTCTCCAGTAAAGAACAGGATTTAAGGTACAAGTTCTGTCAACACGAAGCTATGAATTCAATTGGAAAGGTCCGCCAGTCCGGGGCTTCGAGGGCTTTTCGATCATGCCGACTCCATGGATTCTCTCCAAGACACACTTCAGATCAGCACATTAGATTGAAGTTCAAGAGTAACTGAAGCAATCCCTGCTCTGTGTCTAAATGAGGCAGTCACCACCCACTCCCTGGCAATACTGCCAGTCAAAAGTTCTCATTTTTTCATGTGGGAAATGGCATTTGTACGCAGCGCTCTTCCTGATGGAAAAGTCGAATATGGCTTTATATTGGGCCATATAGGAAATTACTGATCATGTTTGAGCCATATACATGCATGGCCGTGTTTAAATAAATACATGTTCATACATTGACATCGCCAAGCATGGCAACTTTAGATAAAGTCATATAAGAGCATACATGTAACTGGCGATATATAGAAAAAGTTTTATGCTGCATATGACTATTAGATAAAGCCATACATGTATATGACTGCATAATTGGCTTTATATTTAAAACGTATGTACGTGTATGCATGGATCTCATTTCCTAAACTAAATTTCTTGAACTCTCTACTAGCAAGATTACGATGAAGATATAGACCTAGGTCAATAAAACCACGGTTTGACCAAATTATACCGGTTTTCAGACAATATCTGGACAATAAACTGATGGAATAGAGCAAGGAATATTTTTATCAAACACAATAAAAATTGGAAATGTTTTACTATCTAAGCCAACAAGGTCTGATAAAAAGGAAATCAAAAATCCGCTGCAAGGAGGACAAGGCATCCAGGCTGCTGTAACTATTGACTTGTTTAGGGAATCTCATCCATACCTGTTCATAAGCCAGGAAAAAGAAACTGACCTCGTTTCGTTTAATTAAAATTTCAAATAAAAGCTGAGAAATTGAGAGAGTATGTGTCAAATTTGTTTTAAAAAAAGGCTGATGCCTGCTTTTAAGACCACAGTAGCGAACTGATAATTAACCTTAAAGGGTATTTCGTTTACTAAGGACGATGCAGGAAGAAGTTTTAACTTTTGATAACGCGCTGATCAAATCTATGAAAATTCGCAAATATTTTAAAACAAAAAAATTAAAATAGTCAAGAATGGAATATGAAATAAGTCATAGATAATGTTTACTTCTACCAACTGTCTCCAGTCCATAATGGTGAATTTTGTTAAACTTACTCATTTAACCTGGATTAGTTAACAATGTAAATTATAAATCAGCATTTCACTCTAAAATTGTCCCTTTCATGCACAAAATGTTACGCAAGAGGCAATATTTAAGTTAAACCATGGACACAGATCTAAGATAAACCTATACTTCAAAAATCGCATGTAAATGAAATACGCACAGAAGACGACCCGACTATTATATTGAAAATGCCAAACGGCCCAATACTTCAACAGTAACAAGATTATTAGCTGCTGTAATGTTTCTATAGCAACGTGCGGTAATTCAGCTTAACGACAAATTAATATACAGTATTCACTGGCAGCGTTTTTCGGATGACTTCAATCTCATTTGAAATGGTTTTATTTGCCTGGAAATAACGTCAAGGACGTGGGCTTGCACATTAAACAAAGTTAAACAGCCCTAGAAATGCGTAGGCCCACTGCGCATTTTATTAGCACAGTAAAACAGAAAGTTGGTGCAAATTCGAGGAATAAATATTTGGCGTGGATTAGCCGTGAAAAGATTAAAATCAACTGCACTGTAGATTAATTGTCACGCTGGAGTCACATGGATCAATAAAAATGTGAAAGTTTGTTTATGAAACAGTTTGCTCGGCTAGCTCGTATACATTGCAACCTGTTCTTATCGTACTATGAAGTGGACTTTATTCTAGGAAAACATGCTTTTTTGATAAACACAGTACTTCAACTTCAACCTTATGAATTCGCTTTTCAACACCTGACCCTATTGATTTGTCAGTTCAAGTAAACTTACTTTCTCAAAGTGATAGATTTTTTTTTCTTTCTTAGAAATATTTTATTTACAAAATTTATGGTGTGAGGAAATCATATGCCAGAACTGGCGATTCGCATTGAAAGCCAGCAATTTGGATTCAAGAAACTGGAAAACACCAAGAATCGTAGAAGTCGTAGAAGTAATTTTTTAACACGCCTAAAATTGCCTAATGAAATATCCAGTAATATTCATAAAACAGCTTTCTTTACTGATTCATAATCCTGGCAGTAATGCTATTATAAGGCCTACCTACTCAGGTGGAGAAATTAAATATGACCATGTATTAACATTTATGACTTATTTCATATATGGTTAGACGCGAAATTGGCCACAAATGGACCTATATGGCAATATATGCCAATAATCAATGTATTGTTTATATCCAAGTAAATCCACAAAATCCACATTTGCACATGCATATCCATACATACCAATATGTTTCTGCGTTATAACCATATAAGTCGGCATGTTAATTATAGATATGATCACATATCTCTTTGTCCATACTTTATACATTAACAGCAGTATATAGTAACTTATATTAAAGTCAAAACTTTATTTATATTGGCATATATTTTGCTTAAGGCAAAAGAACAGCGATAAGATTGTCATTAGCAGCAAATTGAATATTCTTCATATATATGGCGCATACTCGGCCCGTTATGGCATTTACACCGAGGTAACTTTAATGACATTCATTAAAGAAACTATGTAATATTAAATATGCCGAAAACATAGTTTATCCATATAGAAGGTATTAAATTGATTTAAAATAACAAATTTTATTTGAAACAGAACAACTTGGCATCGAGAAAGTATTTTAACATGAAAACGTTAATCCACTTCATACTTATTATTATTCTATCATTCTTCTATCCATACGAACATTCTTAGACGAATCATTATTTAATTCATCGATTTAAGATGTAGACAATGACAGTTATGATCCGCAGATTTGCAATACGTTCGCTGTGGTAAGCATGGCAGGTTAAATATAACACAGGTTGATTATTTTCAATTTGGACGTAAGTGTTTTTAGACGAAAACCAGAACGAACTGCGTTGCAATCAATCACCAACTGTCTACCGGAGCCATTCAATGCAAAAAATAGCGCAGAATTGAAAAAAAGGTCGCTTTCTATGCAGGAAGACTTCCTAGCCACGTGTAATCAATTTCGAGCGGTCACATCAATGTGTCGCTTTGATTCTTTCGGCGTCTGAAACGTCACTGGAGACTATTGAAAGCAGAGGCCAGACTTTCAATTTTATTTGTTTTGACCAGAAACTGATTATCGGTTTGTCCAGTCTCTATTCCGTCTGCGTCAGGGAGCAGCCAACTCCATTGTAACGAAACTGTTGATATCGTGCTTTGCTTCTCGATTGAAAAACGGTTTTCTGCACGAAAAGAACCCTTGAAAATCGATCTTCTTGAATCAAACTAAATTGACCGTTCATGCCAAGGACTTAGCCACAGGTCAACCAAAGACAGAGTGCGTTCGCACCACATTACACCGTGATTAAATCGCAATTAGGCTGCGCAATAGAGAAGTAAAACATTGTGTGGAAACGTACACCAAATTTTAAAGTTGTATAAGGCCGACCCAAAAGGATGTCCAGCATTCAAAAAATGTACACATTATTGCTTCAAATTCTCATTATAATTACCAAATGTATTTATTATTGTGCAGAATTAATTGTCCACTAGAGTCTAAGCTATTTTTTTATAATTAGAAAATGTTGTGTTTGCATTTAAAAAAAATTAACTTGAAAAAACAGTTAAGCAGCTTTATTATGCCCAACTTTGAGAGTTTCACTTCAACATCAATAGGTGTTTGAAGTAACTGGCAATGCTCATCACAATAGCATCAAGCTTCCTATGGGTTTTGATGAACGTTTTTATGCGATATGTTAATTATTAAACTCGTTTCATTGCACAATTTTATTTTCGAGCAGAAATAAATTCAAAACTGGCAAACTTGGCATCCATCTTTAAGTGGTCATCTACAACAATATTAACAAACTATATTAAAAAAAATTATTTTTATTTTCGAACAGAAATAAATTAAAAATGGGAAACTTGGCATTCATCTTAAAGTGGTCTTTTGCCACTTTATTAAAAATTTATTTAAAAAAACTGTATTTGCAATTTGTACTATTATACAGAACTATATATAAAAAACTATTTATAAATTGGTTTTGTTTATAAAAATAGAAAACCCTGTTTAGCAACCTCCGGTGCTCAGCTTCATAGATTTCGGAGGTAGTATAGCGATTTTTCTTTTTAAGTTAAATATATTTTTTCTATAAATAAACGGACGTTTACAAATTATGCTAAACTAAACCAGACCCTAACAGACAAGCAGTTTTACAGGAAAAATAGATACATTTAACAAATAATATAAGTATTTGAAACCAATATGTGTAATTTTTTGAGCCAGGCTTAATGAATCTCATGTTTAAATATATCACTCGAGGAACTGAATTATAGGTTGGATTAAAGCTGAAGAATGCGTTTTCACTAAATTTTTTTCACTGATCTTGCCGAAATAGATCTTCACAAGTTTTAGGGAAAAATGTTTTCTATGTTCAATAAAGCTGTATAACAAATTCACCACGGTTCGGTTAATAAATTTTCTAGAGATCGCCTTCGCAGCTCGACAAAAGGTGAAAGAAAACGGTCGTCACAAACGTATTCCGAAAATCTTTATTGACAAAAGATTAAAAAATGGCCTTGTACCTAAAAGCAATTCAGTTTATTTTCAATGGAGATCATGTGGCTTTAGCTCTATGCAACGTCAGCAAAATAAAATATTTTCCAGGGTACAACGACAACCCAATACATATTAACGGTAATCTGCATTGTTTGTTACCTCCAAAGAACACTCTAAACAGAACACTACCAAAAAGTTATATCCTTACAAAATTTAGACAAATAGCCTAACCGCTCAAACTTTATTTTGTATCCATCATTTCACATCATCCTCAATCATTCCACGCTAGCACCATTTTTTTAGCCTACTGACATAATTGAAAAGTTGAACATCTAGATTTGAGATTTAGTAAGCCAGTCTTCCATGGCTAAATAGACATTATTATAATAACAATAATTAAATTCGGCAGCGTATTTTCTCAACCCTGAAACGAAAGTTGAGATTAAAGAAGATATGAGCTAAAAACACCTATTAATTTTTATTAAAATAATGTGTCAATGATTAGTTAAATCAATTTACAATCAGTGACAATTGAGATTAAAACCCATTTTCAGTAAAGACTGTCGTGTCTTGCAAGTTTTAACTGTCAATTAGATCAATCAAAAAAGTTGGAACGATACTGACATTTTTGCCACAATTAACGTTGTGTAGCTCGATATGGCTCGTTATGGATTAAATCATTTTGTTGTTGTTACGACATAGTAAATGATATTTGCTTCATACATTATGCGCGAAATCAATTTTGATCTCTGGGAAACATACAAGTACATCAATTTTTGGCAAAAGAAGGGCTAGAGCGATGTTTAACTTGCATAATACAAGTTTGTCTGGTGGAATTGAATATATATTACGGAGAATTGATTTTATCAAACTAATAACCAACATCCACACCGTAAATATAGTTGCAAAAGACCACTTTAAGATGCATGTCAAGCTTGCCATTTTTGAATTTATTTGTTTGAAAATAAAATTATAAAATGAAACGAGTTTATCAAAAGCCACAGGAAGCTTGGTTCCATTGTGACGAGCATGATCAAGTACTTGAGACACCTGTTGATGTTGAAGTAAATGTTGGTCTTAACCTTATATCCTTCAAATTCTCATGACTTCCAGTACCTATCAGAAGTAGGGTATGACTTTTAGAAGAAATGAGACTATACTTCACTAATCAAGCTGCTCATCTGCAATGCAAAACGCCAAGTTTGTCTTCTGAAAATCTGAATATATCCATAGCTTAGAGCTATTCATCAACTGGGAATAGATTTCCGATTGCTTTCGCCGAATTGCGAATCAGTAATTAAAATATAAAAAAATCCCTAGCGTTTGTTATCCAGAATGCATTTAAACGTCCTCCAGCATGCTCCAACTTGGGTCTCTAGCATAATAATAATTTCAGTATAATTCGAACCCATCAATAACATTTCTTGTCAATAGTCGAAAGTACATTTAAGGCAATATTACTGGGCTTCGTGCATGCTCGCATCAGTCTATTTACTGTACACATCTAATGTTGACCCAACTTGGAGGAAATTATTTAAAACAGTACATGTATGTACAGATTCATCTCTGGAAGGAAGCCCACAACATCAGCATCAAGTTTACAAGTAGTTATTTGCTGATACAGAGGTCGCTTTTGGCAAAGTCAAGGTTTTTGATGGCGGTTTTCGGCACATCTCTAACGTGGTTTAACAGTCCATTTAAAACACAAAGGCAGCGTAGACCAAAATGCATTTGAGTACGTTTTTCTTTCAACATTACACTTGCCGACCACCCACCTTCCATCTGTTGAGAAGCCCCTAAAAACAGGCTATGAAAAGCCAAATTAACGAATTGCACCGAGCGTTGGCGTCTGCCGATCTGCCTTCAATACATCTTAGCTCGAAGGACATATCCGTGGAAGTCATGGGAATTGATTTCGCTCCTCATTTATTTGCGTCACTGGAAAATCGTTGGAAAAACATTTTTAGCATGCATTTTTGCGCTATCAATTTTGGCTAGCGCTTACGAAATGCCTAGAAGATTAAATCGAATAGACTGAACCTGTTCATGGCAAACTTATAAATATTAAAAGAATCGAGTTACTAGGAGGGTCGGTTTCAAATGCGAGAGAAGAAAAGGCCTGATTCGCTATATTGGATGAAAGCTTCCTGGCCTGAGGCAGGATTTTAGAGGATGAACACGGGCGTCTAGGTCCGCTAATGCGCTCAGGATTAATTAACAGACGCTTGCTTACTAAACGAATAACGATATTTTCTTTGCTTTTGCTTTTTTAAAAATATATATATATTTCGTGGAGAAAAGACATTTAATTAACTTTGGACATTGATAATTCCCCTGAAAGAGAGCAAACCTTGCTATCGAAGCAGATACGCGGGTTTGCTACCCTTAGGGGGAACATTTTTCGAAACTTCATTAGACTTTACAGCCAAAAGAATAAATAAATGAACAGAACGCCAAAAACATCGGGTGCTAAAGCGCATTTCATAAGTATTGATATTAAATTGTAGCAATTTAACGTCAACATTTAAATGTTAGCTTGCTTTGATATACTTGTTATACTTTTGTATTAAGTGATTAATCTAAACGTTTTTAAGATAAATGATTAAGTTTAAATATCAATACTAAACAAAATGTCACGTAAAAAACAGAACTTTTGTATTTTCATTTAAATTTGTGTACAATCGTATAATTGCTTAAATAATGCATTAATAATAATTTAACATAAACTCGCTTATACAGTTTATACAACTCAGCATGTAATTAAAAAATTGTATTTGCACATAAAATTATAAAATAAATTTTTAAAATCATTTCTATATTGAATTTTTTAAACAAAAAACTATCAAACTTAAATATTTTGGATTTTATTTAAAGTAATGCAAAATTTGGACACTACATATCTAGGCTGTCATACATCGAAAAGTGTTCAAATAAAAAAAATCCTTAATGTATACTGATCCTACTAAGGTTTATTCTAATAAAAAAGACGATGAAAATTAAGCCTATCAAACAAAAGTTATTTCCGAAATATTGATGAAATACCCTTGCATAATAATACTACGGTGAAATAAATAAACTCCCTTTACTTAATTGAACTGTCATCATCTAACGCAAACGGTGGAAGCATTGAATTCCCTATACTTTTATTTTTTGGTAATCCACGAATCCATATACTTTAAGCTCGAGCAAAAGAAAAACGATATAAATTGAGGAAACAAGAAGAAAGCGTCCTTTCGAACGCTGCTGCGCATTCATGACATGGATTCAACGAAAATAAGCCGTGATCTTGGAAAAATAAAAGAAAAAGTTATGCGCATAAATTTCGCTATTTTTAAATGTTGATCATCACTTTGTCTTCGCGATCACTTGTTCTTCACGATATTTGCCAGAACAAGCCATTCCGTATAACTAGTGTTTGAATCTTCTAAAGCTTATTTTTTTTTAAAAATATGAGCATGACAAAATGTGAGCTAATAATTACAATGTATGAGCTTAAAAACCAGCAATAAAACCTTTTCATGAAGTTTACTTGATTTGTTTTTTTAAACCCACATTTAAACAATATCTAGAACAATAACATGACAGCTGCCTTTCTATTTAGGTATTATCTTCAACGCATAATTGTACAATTTAGGAATTCCCTTTCAAAGACGTGATAAAATGTTTGATAAATGATAGCAAAATATGTATCCTACTATAGGATATTTTCATATTTAGCGATAATTAATCACTGAGCACAATCTTCAAGAATCCCTAATAAATTTAGCGATGCATCATTGGAGCATTATTAAAATGACCTGTACATGGGCATTGTATATTTTTGGCTAAAATCAATAAAGACCTCACCAAAAGCAAAATTGAATCTCTTATAAAAAATATTTTACCAATCGATAATCCCACGTCCTGTTTTGTTTATTTCAAACTTGGAAAGCTCGCATTATCTTCCATTTTGAAAAGCTCGTTGAACAACAACGCACGCAAATCGATTTGAAGGGCGCTCTCTTTGGCGATGAAGGATGTCTCTTAGTAAGTTCTCTGAAACGTGTTTTAATATGTCACTAATGGGTATAAATAAGGAAACCTTATTAAACCCTTGATGTTTTAGCCCTTAATGCAGCCGTTATCACTCGAAAAGCCCAGGAGAATATTATGAGCAAATTAATTCGACTAATATGGAAGTACAAAACGTTCGGGTTAAACGAGGTGGCAAATTTCTTTAATGACATTCATTATTACAGAACAACATCTAAGATAAAAGTTAAAGATTATTTTCTGTTAACCAATACGCCTACAGACAGCTTTCATTTTGAACCTGATGGATTGTCGACATGCAGCTTTTTTGTCATTATAAGCGAAAATCCTATCATTTAAAAAAAGAAAATATAGTAAAAAAAATAGACAAAAATATTACATTTTTATCGGATGTAAATTTATGAAACCCACATTTTTTTTTAAATCGTCTAAATTTAATTTCTAATTAAGTCACCATCGTTGACATACTTAAAAGAAAGATATTATTTGGTATAAATTTATGACACCAAGTTTATCAAAGTCGATTGCAATAGTTTAATTGAATTTGTTAATCAATTGAATACGAATATATTAAGGATACACTTTAATAATTAAAAAATAATTTTGACAAAATTTAATAAAACGGTTACATTTTTATCCTTTGCATTGGCTTAATTAAACATTTAACTGGTTAAAAATGATAATGAAAAACTTCACAGATGTTAAATTTATTTTTGGTATACATTTGTGATATGGATTAAAGTGCATTGTTAATAACATGAAAACTATTGAACGAGACTTGAATAGGTATATTTAACAAATACTGTGCAAAAAATAAAAGCGTGAAACAATGAAATATTTTGTTCTGCAACAGCATGTATTTTATCATCACTCTATCGATATAACGAATACTTGCAGTTCTGAATATTAAAAAATCACTGATTTCCAATTATAAGGTGACCTAGAGCGATCTAGTTTTTCTTTAATTGCGGTGAAAACTACAACTTGTTGTAAGCGCAATATTTATTAAAAACCTGTTGGCCTATACTATTTTAAAATTTCGCATTTATTAATGAGCAAGCTTCGATGAATTGAGCTATTTCTCGCATAAATGTCCCATAACTGATCATATCGACCATTTCGAGGCCAAGACAAGAGCTAAATACCTGGTACAAAGTCAAAAGACGAAGTTTCACCTACAAATCTATTTCTGGCCACTCCTTGACCACTCCATAACACGCAATATCCAGTTCGTTGCAGAAATTTTCATTTAATTTATTAATTTTATGCGCATTTTTACTGAGCACCGCATATTGGTGTAATAATTTATTTTCAGGGAATGGGCGGAAATATAATCATTGAAATGTATTGAACAAATAGTTTCTTTGGGTAACAAACACATATTACAAATATTTCCATCAGTTAAACAACTTGTATATTTTTTAAATTTAATAAATTAATTTTATGTTTTCTTAAACTATATCGACAAAAACCCACCAATGTCAACCTTGTCACAGATATTTCAACTTCAGTAAATATGTTCGCATAATTTATGTTTCCATAATCATGCAGTGCAGAGATTGAACTCTGTAATTATCTACATGCATATACAATTGTATGTAGGCTATATTGTATATAAAGAAAGAACCCTCACTCACACATTGACTAACGTATCAATACACTGCCCAATAAGTAAATGCTAGGTCTTTGAAATTTCACAAGAATTCAACTTCGGAGCCAAAACAACCACCCAACAATAAGGGATTTTGTCGAAAGACCCCTCTAAAGGGGTTAAATCAAAGGTAAACATTTATCTCGGATCCTTTCTAGGGCAGTATTTCTCCTGAATTTTTGCTGCTAGAACTTTGAAATTTTCTAGGAATCTGCTTAAGGTGACAGAATTGCTCACTAAAAATATTTTTACTGAAATATCCATCAAAGGGGATTGGAGAGGGTGTTCAAATTTCATGCTGCTAGAACTTTGAAATATGGTAGAGATTTAAATTAGGTTACCTCAGACTAGCCAGGGAATTTGTCGCAAGATTAAAAACCATTGGCTGTTATTATTATGTTATTATTTTAAACACTTTCTTTAATCATTGTTTCGTTTTCATATTGGATAATCCTGGAGTAACGTCGGGTATGTTAGCAGGTTCAAAACATTTTCCGCGTGGCTCGAATAAATTTTGACATTCGTAGGGACACAGATAAAGCTCATGCTGAACGTTTTCACTTAGCATAAATGTTTTAATATTCATTTTGCTTTTAAATAAGGTCAGTTGCAAATTAATTGTTCAAATGAAATGCAACTTATAAAAAGGCAAATCGAATTGGGTTTTTTCCCATGTAATTTCTCTTCACCTCTTGCTTTTTCCGTGATCATTTAGTTAGTTTTTTCCAGTACAGTATACAACAACAATCATCAAGCACTAAGGTTACTTACATGTATACTTTTTTGTATTATTTTTACATGTACATGATGATCTACTCAGCCTGAATCTAGTCGATTAGTATGTTCTTTGTCAATGCTCCTCAGCTCTTGCCTTGGATTTCCAAACTAAAAGCATCGTACGTTGGCCTTTACTGGAAGAACTTAACAATTGTTAATTGGATTTAGGCAGGGATTCGACGATTTTATCAAACCGAATCCTGGTAATGTCAGGTGAGAATTTTTATTGTTTTGTAATTATGTAACATGGGCTGGTCCTCAGTTGTACTAATAACCAGAACTCTATACCACTTGTGCAAAACTAATGCATGGGGAAGAAAGCCTGCTTAACTTTTCAATTTACAAGACCAGCAAGCCAAATCCTGGTTCGCCTAATTCGGCTTATTTCCCCTCACGTAAGCCAACTTCGGTGTTTCAGCGAGATTATCCTCCAGTGAGTGGCAAGTAAATCTAGCGTGCCTTAATCGAGACAATGCAAACTTTTATCGCCGACTTTTTCTGCTATCATTTTTCCAACGACATTAAGTTTGCTAGGAGATTTCGTGTTGCGCTATTTGTTTGAACGCAAAATTATGCAGCGTGTTTAATCTTTCTGCTCTTGTTGCATGAATGCATTGTATTATTAATAGACGGTTTATCAATCGGATGTCTATGAAACCCAATCGATAACTCGGCTTTTGAACGGCTCGACTTTTCTGTCTTTCTGGGAGATTTTTCTGTCGGCAGTAAAACGATCGATCGGAAAAACGTTATAAAGTCCGGATTACAATTTCCTAGTGCTAGTAACGGTTGCTGGTGGCCCACTTGGCAGCATCCGGTTGCTATAACAACACTTGCCGATCTCAGTTCCGTAATGAGTGTCACCAATTAGTGTATCTACCATTGGTGCAATTTAATAGGCAATGCGCGTTTTTGGATGACTCGAAATAGTAGCGTACGTTCAACTCACAAATTTAGTTTTTCGGAAATAACATCACTGCTTCCGTTACATAAATACCGACCCGCGGGCTAAATGCGTCCAGCCACCTGTTCAGATTCGGCCATCTATTGTTGAAAGAATCTCATTATAGACAAGCACACTAACAGGTGAAGGGCTGATATCGATTTTGATGAAAGGGAACAGCGACTTGCAACCCTAATTAAGCTTAAACGAAATAGTATTACCTAACAATCAGGATGCCTACAGCACTGGTAATAAAAATCAATCAATTTGTAAGGACTTTGGGCTATTTCGAAATGAACGCTGGCATGAGATGTTGTAACAAACAATATTTTAAATGAATAACACTTTTATATGTAATTGGTCTTACAGTGTTGTTGGTTTAGAAAGAACACCAGCTACGTTTTGAACAGGAACTGGATAGATACGATGGGCATTAATTTCTTTTGCAAAATAATTTTGGGATTTTTCTTAAAATTTCATTTATAAAATTGATGTTAAAAAACAAACAGGCTAACGCTAAATAAAATATACATATGCATATACATGTACATGTATATTGTTTGTACTGGATTTGAATGACACAAGACTTTAAAAATAGGTGCGCAAACTACATTTACAATATCAATCCCAGGTAATATGCGCATGATACGTTAATTAATTTAAACGTGCAATGTGCAGGTTCAATTTTGAAACATTATTAATTAATGTTTGAAATTAATAATAAAAATCCCTAATATGTATTTAAATTAGTATTGATTTTTTGACTTTGTTTTACTCATTGTACAGTTTATTATAATATCAAAACAAATTTAATGTTCACTTAAAATGCAATAAAATGTTCATATTGTACTGACAGTTGTACTCTACACCGAATAAAATTACAAAAACAATTAGTTGGATATCTTTACAAATGTTTAAGTCCTTTAAAAGTCATTTTTTGTTCATTATATGCATCAAGTACCTTTTGCTAATTTTAATTTTAACGCTACTTTATTTTCAATGACTGTATGTATAAAAGAAGTTTAATCAATTATTTTTCGTGGACTCTCATCACTTCAATGACCTGTAGACACCTGATTCTTCTCATTATTAGACATGTATTTACAAACATTTGTTATTTGTTCATATTTTATATTGCATTGATAAAACATATACATGGTATGATGTTTGCTCTAATTTATTAGCTGCATGCATTTACCCGCATTAAGTCCTAGCTTTTGCCTCATGGTCCATACAGGATCAGACCGTTCACACCAAGCTTGCTAATCTCTTAGATTAAAACCTTGAGTAGAAAATAGTCATGGCTTTCTTTGCCATTTAAATTCAATAACTGAGATAGGAGCACGTACTACGTGCACTTCCCTCCTAAATATTTCAAACGATTGCGAGGGAAACAATTTGAGAAACGCAATTTCTGAGAGAACCTTTCGTTTCGTCCAAGCGAGCAATTAATTCATGAAACAATATTATCATCTAAGCCTTAATAACAGCCTGAACCACATTA